>ML807145.1:105431-115854 GCA_009831015.1 Picea engelmannii
CTTTGACCTTTTGGGGCTTCTAGATGACTCATGAGGGTTCTCCAACTTCACATGGCCATAACTCTCTAACCGTGAGGAGTTATGTGATGTTCCACATACCACTGGAAATGACATGACATGTACTATCCATCTAGAATAGTTTTTCCTGCAAATATATCAAAACTCATACCATTATCCATCAAACAAACTTGGGTCCATTACCCAAACCTTTGTGCTACCAGAATTTGTTGGAATACTGAGAGGGGGGGGGTGAATCAATATTACCCTTTTTCAACAATTAGCAGTTACTTTTTATATTTTATTGATCACCACAATAAATCAACAATGAATTTTATGCAAAATAAATTATATAAATATATTGAACATCAATTACAAGGTTTTATAAAGAATAGTGAAGGACACCAATCCTCTTTAGAGCACCAACTCTAGGAGACACAGATCCCCTTCTTCAAGGCACCAACCCCAAGAAGCACCAACTTTGTCATCATTAGGGCACCAACCCTAGGAAGCACCAACTCCCTTGTATTTAGGGCACCAACCCTAGGAAGCACCAACTCCCTTTTATTTAGAGCACCAACTCCCTTATCTTTTACAATTTGCTTAGTAAGGATATCAATCCTTCCATGCTCCTCCCTTCCATCCTCACTGCATATGTATATTCAACTTTCCTTTTTAGAATCTGCTTCTGCTTTTGATCTTCTGAACTGGACTGCGAAGACACTTTCTTCTCACCACACTTACTCGTTTATATAATCTTCAAACTAGTGTGAGATATAACGCATTGTGTCCTTTAGTTTGGACCATCACACCTCTTCATTTAACTTAACCATAATCTATGTTATTATTCTTACCATGAAGGATTTTCATAAATTGATCATAGATATGGATCAATTTCATCTTTTAACTCGATCCCAAATATCTGCAATTATTGAAAAAACCAATTTCTACGGAGGTGCTTCCTTCAAACCATTTTCATATGACCGACAACGCAAAATCATGGGATTATTAATTTAAGCATTGCCTTCTTCTTTCACCCTTTTCCTTTTAGCCCCCATATGTCCAATGTTGGGACCGTGTTCTTCGGTACTTCATCCTTCGAGACTTCAGGAATTTTCAACCTTTCAAATCTCCCGAATCAGATTTCGCTGAAATAGATCGGACGGTCAATAATAAATCCTCTGTTTAGATGTAAGATCTAGGATTATCAAAGGCCTTTCAAGTAAATCGTCAGTCAATACTTGATAAAAAATTAAATGAACGGTTCTCGTTCATTTTAGAACTTCGGGTCTTCGTCCTTCATGAATTCTAGCCTCTTTAAAAATGTCATGAATAACAGATGCATGTCCATAATCTTCAACGATTGAGAATGCTCCTAAAGTGTTTCTTTAGATCGAACAAATCATGTGCACTCCGATCTTTTGACCTTCGAGACTTGGGGACTTAGGTCATTTGTTGGTGGTGAAAACTCCCGGAGTGACATAACTTGCTGACATCACTTGTTGACGTGGCACTTCTTGAGTGGCTACCACATGTCACCTAAATTCATGGCTTACGTATGTTTTAGGTACCTATGGGACCTTGACACTTTTCATCAGCTGATTACGCCATGTGTCCTTGCTGACGTCATTGTTGAGAACGTGGGCTCTCAATGTGACACATATTCTTCTCCTTGATCTAATGGTCATCCTAACTCCCAAAATGTATCTTAGATTGATGGTTGAGAGTGACTTCAGAACTTCATCCTTCGGGACTTTGAGTAATTCGATTTCTCCACTTTCCAATTCTTCTGAAGTGATATTCCCCAAAGTGTAACCTCCTCACAACTTTTAAACTGAAATAAATGTTGTTCGTTGATCATGATATTAGATCAACAATGCGATTTGTCTGCGATGTTGCTTTTCCTTGGTTTAATCCAATGACTCTTCTTCTTTTCGTATCCTATCCTTCCACTTTAAAGTGATCCAACAGCTATCAGGAATTCAAGTATTTGAGATATCATCTCTTTTTCCTTGCTTATCCTATCCTTCCACTCAACTTGATCCATCGGTCAAGAATGGTCCCAGAGTAGATCAACAATTAGGTATGATTGTGGGGTCCCAAATAGCACGACATTTAAAACTATCGTTGAGCTCCACAATGGAAAATTTCTCATTGGTAGTAGAACTGATGCCAACCATAGATCTATTTGACGGATGTCAATCGACAGTCTAGACTAATTGTAGGATTGGAATTAGTGCATTGTTTAATTCTCCCTTCGCGTTCCACAATCAATCCTTGCCCTTGATGTGTGCTTGCATATCCTACGACCACAACTTAATCTGATCATTTGGTGGATCAACCATAGTCATCGATATTTGAATCTATAGGATTCGGCAGTATAGAATAATTGCAGGATTGGAAATAAAAAGTTGTTTAATTCTCCTTTCGCTCTCTGCAATCTATCCCTACCGTTGATCTAGCGCTTGTGTATCAACGGTCTTGATTTGATCTGATCATTGACTAGTCCTACAACGATACTTCTCTGGTAATCGGATGGTCTAGACTGATTGCGGGATTGGGAATAACACACTTTTTAATTCTCCTTTTTCTCTCTACAATCCATCCCTGTCATTGATCTGGCACTTGCGTATTCAACTGTCCTGACTTGATCTGATCATGTTTATACAATGTGCTTTTCCTTCTAAGTTTCATCGTGTCATCTCTTATGATCTTTGATCTTCATATGCTAACCCTCCTGAGCTTTAATCTCCGCATACCATCCTACTGTTTGACATCAATGACAACAATTTAATGACACTATGTCCGACAAAATTCGCTACTAAACTTTCTTCAAGGGTTGACACCAATGAAAACCAACCCAATAAATCAACACTTGATGCTTCATAATTTTCAAAGGTGTCATAATGTGTAGTAGCACCTCTAACCAAAGATCTTACACACAACATCGCATGATACTTTCCTGACTTTCCCAGTGTTGGGCAACTAAGGGAATCTCAAAGCTTCCTGGCACACATATTACATCAACATCTTTGTCTCTGACAAAATGTATTCTAAAAGCCTCCAAACACCCTCAACAAGGGGTTTAGATACAATGTCATTGGAATGAGAAAAAACCATAGCAAAATGAAGGCCCTCTATTTTTGTAATGGATCCCGTCAACAGTTGAGAAGCAACAAAGACAATTAACGTATTAAATTTACTTCTCCACTGGTTTTCATTGCTATCAAAATCTTATCGTAGTGGAGTGAATTTAATTTTATAAGCTTTGTTGGATACTTTGGAATTTATCCCAATAGCCAGGTGAGTGGAGTATGTGGTAATCCCTGTTTTGGACATTGTCGATATACATAACAAAACTGTTGTTGCTCCCGCCATCTAGTTCTACCTCTGAATGAGTGATAAAAATTTGCAACATTATTCACAAATGATATATGTGTCCCTCATTGTTGTTAACCTGAGTAATTAGGATCGAAGGTCTCCCTATATAGGCCTTGACATGTTACAAATGATTGCATTAAACTCGTCATAATAAAATGTTTTTTCTCTTAAAGGAGGAAAAATGACGACAATTTGGACGCTCTCACATATATAACAACGCATGATATAGTTACCATGCCCTTTATAATCTTTTGCATCATGCTCCATTACTTTATTGCCAAAAATATGATTTTGATAATCCATAATATCTCTTTAAATAGAGAGGGCATGGAATTGTTTGCAGGAGACGAAACTAAGTGGTAAAGTTAAAATATGGAGAGACAAGATATAATAATATATATTATTTCTTTAGGCATGGGACAATGTTTAATTTATAAAAAAAGGAACATGGCATAACTTTTTTTAATGGCTTTGAAATGTATAATATGGCCATAATTGACCTTGAAGAATAGTTATTGAGTCTCTCTTTTATATAGTGAAGAATGTGGGTTCATATATCAACAAGGGTGACATAAGGGTCTTTGGACATGTGTGTCATTGGCGAAATAAGATGACGTGAATAATGTGAGTGAGTAAAGGGATATGCTTAGTAGTAAGTCAAGTGTCACAATAAATTCACTTATGAACAATGCACCAATATTTAACGAGAAAAACTGAAACTTTGCGCAAGTAGTGTGACTCGAGAGGGAGCCTGGAAATGCTTTGTCGGCTAAGTATTGTTGACAGAAATCATCGTCAACATCTGACTGGCTCCATAAAAGAATCCCAAGGGGATATCGAAGACTAGCTCAGGAATAATCAGACATCTCATCATTTTAACTTTGGGTTCAACATAAAAGTCCTTTGTGATTTTTATTATAATCCCAACTGTTACTTCTGGAGGGATGTCTTCATTTTTGAAGAAAGCCTTGCAAGCCCACCAAAGGAAATAAACCAAAATACATGGAAATCCTTCATACTGCTTCACTGAGAAATATACTAGCTAGTCCTTAAAGCAATCCTCTAGCCTCCCTTTCATCTAGGAGGACATCTAATTTATTTATCCCTTCACATTCGTCGGAAGTTGCATGGTGTAAGGACAACATATAAAAATGTGATAGAAGATTCCTCATTATATTTTCATAATGCACACCTATTTGGGTCAATCCATCCTCTTTTAACTCCATTATCCCAAGTGAGGAGTTTATTGTTTAACGCTAGCCATAATGTTATTTTACTCTCCAAAGGGGAATTTAGATTCCAAAGGATACCCCACCACCATATTTTTCCCTAGTGAGTTGCACTTCCATACTATCCTGGTATCCTAATTTCATT
Organism: Picea engelmannii; assembly: GCA_009831015.1. NCBI lineage: Eukaryota > Viridiplantae > Streptophyta > Pinopsida > Pinales > Pinaceae > Picea > Picea engelmannii. The sequence continues at coordinate 110,184 of ML807145.1, forward strand.
GTAAATTCCCCTGCACTGGACTTTTAATACCAACATAGGACATACTTCTCTTCCTCTTTTAACCTAATATAGTTGGAGACTAATTTACCAATATATTGATTCCATTCGTCTGCTTCAGTGCCTTTCATTCCTAGGGTTTCATTGTCTTCCAACCCTGCCTCCCTCTAGCTTGGGGAGATTGGGCTTTGAAATCCTCCAAAGTGAACATACCATTCGAATGAAGGGCTTGAATGAGGGGAGCCAAAATCCTATAATAATTCTTTATTCCCATCCATGGGTCTTATCCCACTCTAACCTTTCTTCCATTTCCAATCCCCTACATTATCCACTACCAAATCAGAGGAAAATCTTGTACTAGTGCCTTCCGAAAAATGGATCCCTTTGAGAAATTTCTTGGATGCCTATACCATTATTCAATTAACATGTTCTTCATATACTTGGATTTCATAACTCTTACCCAAAATGTATCATTTTGAGTTAGCCTCCATAAACTACGAGCAATTAAGGAATGAGAGAAAATATACATATTTTTAATTCACCATCCTCCAATATTTTTAGGAGCTTCCACACAACTCCACTTTACTAGGGGAGGGCCTCCCGACTTGTGTGATCCTGGCCATAAGAACTAAAAACTGATCTTTTTAATTTGGGTTAGGATGTCTTTTGGCACCACGACTATCAAGGTCCAATAGACTTGAATACTCTCCAACACAAACTTTATTAGAACTAACCTTCCTCCTCTTGAGAGTAACCTATTAATCCAAAGAGACACCCAAGACTTGAATTTCTTATACAACCACATACAATCTAAGAATATATATTTATTTGTCTTGAGAAGAAACTCTAGGTACTTGAAACCAGACTCCAAATCCTTCATAGGATAAGGAATAAGGTTTCCAATCTATTGGTTCAGACTATCAAACAAACAACGACGAATTAAACATGATTTTTCGATATTAATTTCCATTCCAATAGCTTTACAATATAGATTCAATGCTTCTTTTAAGGAGGTAAGGTCCCTCAATGACCCTTGGGAGAAACATAACATGTCATCAATAAAGAGGATATGTGAAATGGTTTCTTCACCTGACACCTTGACTCCCCTAAGGACTCCTTTCTCCCTGTAATATTTTATTAATTTACTCAGTGCTTCACCACTATTAGAAACAGGAAAGGTGATAATTGACATCCTTGTCTGAGACCACATGAAGCTTGAAAGAAGATAGAGGGAGCTCCATTGATGAGCACCGCAAAGGAAACTGACTATACACACCCCATGGTATAATTAATGACAAATAATTCCATTCCCATTTTCAACAACACTAACCGGGTAAAGGTCCAACTTACTCTATCATAGGCTTTGGAAAAATCAAGTTTGAGGACAATTGTAGTCTGATTGAGTTGTTTGAAAAAATGAAGGGCTTCATGGGAGATTTCCACCGTATCATGAATTTTTCTATGTTGAAGGAAACCAAATTGTTCTTCAGAAAAAAGCTCCCTTAAAATAGGTTTTAGTCTACTAGCTAGATTTTGGCCATAAAAGTATATATCACATTGCAGCAAGAGATCAACCGATAATCCCCAAAGGATTCTCCTTATTGTTTTTTAGGGATGAGAATGATGAAGGTAGAATTTAAGGACTCCAAAACTTTCCCAGAACTTTGAGATTCCCTTACTACCTTTAAAATATCTTCTTTCAATAAATCATAAAAACCAAGAAAAAATTCCACAGTGATACCATCGGTCCCTATACTCTTACCTTTTTGCATAAAAGAAAGAGCATCTTGAATTTCAGGTTCCGAGACCTCTTTTACCAGAGAACAATTCATGTCTCCCATAAAAATTGGAGGGAATTTAGAAATCACCTCCAGAATCTATTGGATGGGATAACCATCTAGTTTCCGAAAGAGAGATTTGAAATGGCACGCACCCACCTCTACTTTGTACTTAAAAGAAATAACAACAGAACAATTAGATGCTTTGACTTCCCAGATCGTATTCACATTTTTACAAAAGTTTCCAAACCGATGAAAGAATTTTGTGTTATTATCACCTTCTTTTATCTAGACTGCTCTACTCTTAATCCACTAGGTTTCCTCCTCTTTTTCCAGTATTGAGTGTTGAGATGATTCATATGCATGTAACTGAGCAAGTAGTGTTTTCTTCATGTAATTGAGAAATCTTGTACTCCTTCTCTTTCAATTGATCTTGTGTCCTTTCCTTATAAGATTTTATCCATTTCATCAAAACCACCTTGAATTTGGCTAAATGTTTTGTGAATATTCACATGAAGGATGAGGAAGAGGAGGGATTAATATGCTCCCATGAGTCCTCAATGAGAAGCCTATAGTATTCCTCTACTATCCACTAATGATTGAATTTTAGAGGTGTTGGTGGAGACTCCCCACTTAAATACAATTTGAATATAAATGATAAGTGGTCAAAGAGACCTCCAACAAACACCCAATAAGTGCACTATTCAACAGTGGCTCTGAAACTAAAAATCATCTTTTTGACATCGCTTATGTTGGTTGTGGAGGCTGATTATCTTCTTGTTTCATAGGTCTTTGTTTTTCAACCATGTTTATGCCCCATGAAGACTATACACCCTGGAATATTGTACACCCCTCCACATGGAGGGGTTGAAGGGGGTGCTTTCCCCCCCTTACAGGATCCAGGGGGCTCATCCCCCCGGTTGGAAGGTCCAGGGGCAAGAGGGACCCCGGAGGGGGTTCGAGGCGAAGCCTACAAATGAAAAAATTCTTTATAAATGTATATTGTAATTTCATAGTAAATCTAGACCGTTCATTATAAGGTCGCAAATCTGATGGTAGAAATTATGTTCAGGTTTTTTTCCCTAGAAGGAAACCCTCTTTTATGAGGGAAATGTATTTCGGCTATGCATCATTAAGAATATTGTATTCTAAGAGAGGATACTATGAGAGAAAGAAGAGGAAGTTACAACTGGTGTGTTGTAGGTTGTATCCCTTCATTTGTTGGATAATAATAAAGGAAGGACCTGGCAATTTCTTTGGTGGACGTAGCCCACACTGGGTGAACCATGTATATCTGTGTCTCTATTGTATTATGTATCTTATGTGTTTTATTTATGCATTTGTTTTTATTTTATTGCTCCATGGTCCTATTTTTCTAACAACTAGTATCAAAGCGAAAGGTAACTCGCAAGAAAAGAGGGTTCATGGTTCGAGTGGGAGCAATGGTTGAAGATGGAAAGTTTAGGGTCGAGAAATTTAATGGCCAAAACTACCAGTTATGGAAGATGCATATGGAAGATTATTTATATTAAAAGGATCTATTCCTACCATTGGGTGGAATATCAAAGAAACCGATGGCCGTGAAGGATGAACAATGTGAGGTTCTTGATAGAAAGGCACTAGGAAAGATACAGTTGAGCCTAGAATCATCGGTGGCTTTCAATATTTTGAAAGAAAAGACAATGAAGGAGTTGATGGACGCATTGGCTAAACTGTATGAAAAATACTCAGTGTCCAATAAGGTATTTTTAATGAATATATTATTTAATATGAATATGTTAGAAGGTGGGTATGTTGCAGATCATTTAAATGAATTTAATATGGTTACTAATTAGCTAAGTTATGTAAAAGTGGAATTTTATGATGAGGTCAGGGCTCTTCTAATCTTGTGCTCATTGTCAAAAAGTTGGAATGTCTTGGTCATGGATGCAAGTAACTTTGTCGTTGGTTTAAACACTTTAAAATTTGATGATGGTGTTGGTGTTATCCTTAGCGAGGAAATGCGACAGAAAATCATAGGTGAGACATAAGGTAATGCGTTAAACATGGAGAATAGGGGAAGACAAAAGGATAGAGGAAAGGGATCATGGAACCGTAGGAATTCTAGGAAGGGCATATCCAAATCCATATTGGGAAAGATAGAGTGTTGGAATTGTGAGAAGAAAGACTACAGAGCTCCAAAGAAACAAAGAAATGGACAGCAGGAGAAAAATCAGGGAGAAAATGTAATAGGTGATGTGTTACAAGATGCTTTGATTCTTTCTATAGATAATATTTTTGAGTCTTGTGTAGTAGATTCAAGGGATTCATTTCATGCCACACCCCATGGGAAACATTTTCTAAATTATGTTCAAGGTGATTTTGGACAGGTTCATTTGGGTGATGATGAACCATGCAAAATTGTTGGAATGGGAAAGGTAAAAATAAAGAAAATGAATGGAATCCAGTGGTCGTTGAAAGAGATAAGACATGTTTCATATCTAAGGAAAAATCCAATTTCAACAGGGAAGTTGGCAAGTGAAGTTTGTATATCCATATATACAGATAAGGTGTGGAAGGTCACCAAAGGATCACTGGTGATAACAAATGAGAGAAGGTAGGTACATTGTATTTATGTACTGGTAATACTGACTCTTCTATCTCTTTAGCTTCTACAGGAGTGGATATAGCACTATGGCATCATAGGCTTGGACACATGAGTGAGAATGGGATGCAGATACTTCATAAATGAAATTTGTTGCTAGATCTTAAACAAATTGATTTGGATTTCTGTGAGCATTGTGTTTATGGAAAACATAAGAGACTCATATTTCTCAGAGTCTGTTATAACCCTATAATTCATAGGATCATCTGTTGATTGGAAATTTTTCACTCTAGGTGTATAGGTTTGCAAATAATATATCATCTCTGCAAATTATTTTCAAGGGAAGAAGTGCACCAAACCCTCAAAAAGTCATTAAGCCTAAGTTTTGCCTCATAAACTGCATTCACGCCTGGAGAATAAAGAACACGCTTAGATGGACGGTTGATCTAGCAACACGTAAATCAACGGCTGACAGTGGATTCCGGACCCCCCCGATTGTTCTTCTTTTAACGGTGGGGGGGGGGGGGTCCAGAATGTGGATTAAAAAGTGTGCACAGATCTACAGTTGTCATGGAGGCGCGCAGATGGACGGTCTACAGGCAATTCCAGAACCCCCCCCCCCCCGATTGTTCTGCCATTAACGATGGGGAGGGGTCCGGAATAAGGAGGTTTTTTTCGATGGGCCCTATCTATACGTGTCACCTGATCCCATCACCTCTTCTGCATTCTTCATCCACCTCTGCGCCACTCATTTCCTTGTCTTTTTGTCCCTGAGCCACATCTCGCCCATCACCCATCCATGAATAATCAAACTTAGGAAAAACACAAAGAACAATAGGTTAATTAGATTAAATAATAATGTTAGTATAGTTAGAATTGATTAAACTAGCTGATAACTAACTAGCTAATAGTTAATTAATTAGTAATTAGTAAATAATTAAGTTAATTACCTAAGTTAGTAGTTAGGTTAGAATTTAATTAATTTAAATTAATTAAAAAACAATATAAAAATATAAAACATATTAAACATAAAAATAAAATATAATAAAACATAAAATATAAAATACAAAATATAAAACCAAAACATATAATATAATAAGCAAACTATATTAAAACAAAACATATAATATAATAAACAAAACATAACAAAACAAATTTAAAAAACAAATAAAACAAAAAACAAAACATAAAAAACATGTAACAAATCATATAATAAAAAACTAAAAATTAAAAACATACAAGCCTACACTATCCTAAGTCTACCCACCCCCAACTCCCACTCACATCAAAGCCCACATGAAATCATAAACCA
>ML807145.1:142608-216904 GCA_009831015.1 Picea engelmannii
CAAGGTACCTCTGGTAAAAATTTCAGCTCTTGATTCGCTATAATTATGGAGATACACTCTGTGGAATATAGGGTTTGTGACCAGTCCTGAAACTAGTCAAAAAACAAGTGTTCTGGGTAAAACAGTCATAACTTTTTCATACATACTCCAAATGTAGTGGGACAAATTCCATTGGAAAGAGTACGGACTGTAGTTTCTTTTGTGCGAGTTTCAGAATCAGATGTTAAATATTGAGCGCGGGGCATGCTGTAAAAGTTGGGTCTTCTGAACAGACCAGAATTGAATAAAGTTTTATTATCTCTCATATATTCTTGGGTGGAAGGAAGGGGCAAGGATAGACAGTTCAGATATCTCTTTATATTAGAGGATTGTATCTTCCTCTTGTAGGTTTATCCCTCCCTTTACATTTGGAAGCTGTAGCTACCTTTGGAAGTCATTACTTCCCTTGAACAAAAACTATTGATTGTTTCTCATATATTGTGCATGGTGTATTGTGGTGTATTGGTGTAACTCTTATACTATTGCTCATTGCTCATTGGATATAATTGAATAGTTTAAGTATAATTTGAAAAAGGTTTTTAAATTGTACTTGATACTGATTCACCCCCCTCTCAGTATCAACATAAATTTGTTTGGAACCTCGACTTCCCGAGGCTATAAGTTGAGATCCATAACTCCAAAGTTTTCTCAAGAGGACTTGCTGGAAATATGGGATGATGAATACTATTTCTAGATTGGTTTTCGTGGATGAGAAGTCAATAACCAGGATTAAAAAAATTAAAACATAGTCCACTTTTTTCAGGAAGTCAGTTTTAAAGTTTTGAAATAAAAGTTTATTAAATAAATTTTATTAAAGGATTAAGTGGGTCCCAATTGGAGGCATGAATTCCAATGACCTAATTTCATTGATTATTATTTAATAAATCATTAATTCAAAAAATAATCATGTGGAAACTTCCAGAAGAACAAGAAACCCCAACTACTTCAAGAAAGCATTGGGAGCAGTTTTAAAAGAAGAGAGCACCATCAAATACGGGTTAGAAGATAATAATAGAAAAGGTTCAACCATCAGTATGTATCCAGGTCTCTGATCAACAAAAAAATATCTCCATTTTTCTTGCTTCTTCTTCTATACTATTTTTCTCAAGGCTTTATGCTTGTATTTTTGAACTAAGCATAAGGCTAAGTTTTTGAGTGTTTTTTTTGTATTCTTCCAGGCCTTTGCTTAATATATCATAGGAGTATTTTACAACCACCTATATGACTGATAAATGCAATCCATGATTGTCTAATTGATTCATGGAGATTCACTCATTGTGTTTGGAAATCTTTATTTATGAAGCACTAGTTAATTGGTTTACTAAATGCTTTGTAATGAGAAATATCTTTCATGTAATAAATTCCACTGAGAACTATTTTGGGGCATAACCTTAAGGATTTTTTAGATCCTGTGATTTCTGAGTGTGAGATTTTTGGAGTGTGTCTATCAAATTCTTTTCAGTTTTGAATGCAGTGCTCATTTAAAGTTCTTTGAAATGATCAATGGAATTTCATTCTTTTTCTTGTGAGAAAATATAGATGCATCTTTAGATTGCATGTATTTATGAGGGATGTTATAATGAAGCTCAACATATATTTATTCTGATATTGAAGCCTTTCTTCATATGTTATGGTTAAGAAGTTGGTTGGTCAATTCAAGAATAAATCTGGTTATCAAGACCCATTCTATACATAAACTAAAGCAATAAAGATTTGGAGTTTTCGATTTAGCCTTCTCCCATTTGGTAGTCCAATCCAAGAACATCAAGCTACATGTTTTGGACAATTACAGAGGAGTACCACCTATATAAAAATGCAGGGGGATTTTATCCTCGTGAGATTGATATTTGGATCTTGACCAATCAGAACATCAACAAATTCTTCACCCACACTTTCCTGAACCACTCCCTACTTGGAATGATTTTTGATAGTGTGCTTGTAGATGGAAAACCTCAAGACAGATGAAGCAGCGAAATGGCACCTTCCAGTAATATATTTTTTGAATCCACTTAAAATTTTCAGAAACTAATTCCATATCCTCTATCAATCCATCTATGAGATCCACCTCAATTTGAATCCATTCCCACCACTTGTCCACCTTATTTTACTAATTCGGCTCCAACCCTATGAATTTTTCCAACTTATTTCTTATATATTCGAGGACTTATCTATTCAAAAATACTAATGGGAGCCTAGGAACAATGGCCTAGACCCACATGGCCATCACAGAAGCCCTAACTAGGTCGAAATCAACTAACCATCTATGAATTACCAGTCCCCTAGCTCCACTTTTTACCTAATATCTTTTCGCAATATTCCTTCAAGTCGAAAATAAAACTCAACCATCCTTGCACCATGATATGGAAGACAAACATATATCTTATCACAGTTACCTAATTGATAGCAACGCAGCCCCTTCACCACCCACAGGTCGGAAGGTCCACGCGCACACACAAGATATTCTTCTCCTTTGCCCAAAGAACACCAAGATTTTTTTCTTTCCCTATCGGGAAATCTTCACACACAAAAATCTCCACGCGATTCCCCTCTCTTTACTTATTGGGGAATCGGAACTCACGACTTCGCGAGTCTAATGGTCGATCACTGGTCTCTCGAATCCCCGAGACCCGATGGCCAGTCAATGCTGACTTTCCTCTTCCCTCTATCGAAATTTTCCTTATCTTGATTTCAGTACTCGTGATACCAAGCAACTCGTCTTACCGACTCCCAATGCCCGATACGCCGAAACTCTGACGCACACGTGCGAGTTGACCTTTCCACTTCCCGTCACTTCTATCAAGATTTTGGACTTCACGGGATCACAAATCCTAATACCAAAGGTTTCGGGACTTTACTTTTCCCGAACTCTGATACGGTGCGCCACCTGTCCTCTACCAATTCCTGTGGCCCCACTGTCCTTTCACCATTGAAATATCGTGTATCGCAATATCGCGATTCCTAATGAAATATTTTGGAGCTTCGACTCACAAAACCCCAATACCCAATTTCACGTGTGAATCCAATGGCCCTTGTGGCCCGGATCAACAACTCTATCCCTCCTGAGATTTATACCTCCCGGGAATATCGGTGATATCTTCCCCTGCACCTCCGTGAGATCCAACGATTCACGGGATGTCGCGAAACCTCCTCGGAGAATTTCGACCGTCTATTTCTTCCAATGAAACTCACGGAATGATTAAGTGTCCCTGTCCACGATAACCGTTCTCCTACTCGAAAAACCTACGACACCTCTTGCCAACCTTCAAGGCACAATGGCACTGCACTGTCCTTCAACAAACTCAAAGGCCTATCCTTCCTGAGCTTTTCCCACTTCTTTAAGTTCTAAAAAGGAACTCCTTGCTCGCACTCCTTACAGCAAGCCTTCAATCATGGCTATGCATTGAAGTCTTCGACTCTGCGCACACTAGCAGCAGAAGTCCTTCGACACTTCACTCAGGTTCGCAACCCTAAGTCTTTTAACTGGCCTGCACACTCCTTGCATAGCTCTTGTGCCCAACTGTACCTTCTGGGTAAATGAGAACAAAAGATGCCTCTATCTGAACCCTTTGTCAACGCACTCCTTACGGACACTTCGACTGCACTCCTTGCAAGAATCTCTGGCTCAAATAGAGAAAAAATTGAAACTCATTTCCTCTCCCTCTCAGGCTTCAATTCAACCATGAAATCATATACACAGCATATAAAAGAAAATGTATAACTGGGAGCAAACATCAATTGAGCATAACATCCATACAGAGAGCAGACACATAACCATGAATTTGAATCAAATCTTTCTTGTATTAATTCAAATATCAATACATGGGTGTTCTTTACACAACTCGCTGCATGCTCTTGCTCTCCTCTCTTCTTTGCTCAGGATTATATTACAATAATACAATGAGGGTGTCTATATCCGTTTTCCCTCCAGCTCCGAAACTATCAAATCTAGAATTAAAATTCTACCTACCTGCATTAACTATATTTAAATACCGTCTACCTACTAAAGGACGAGAGCTATCTTCTCAAGGTCCATTACAATATACAAGTGCACCTCATTAAATTTTCACATTAATGTTTGTGCAACAGTTCCAAAGTGTTTTCAAAATTTGTGCTGGCTTGTCCAGCTATCCTCCGCTTCCGCACTGGCTCGCTTGATGTGTTGGCGATGCTCCTGCATCATACTCCCTCGCTTGAAAATTTTCATGGGCTCTTGTCCATGAGCTCCTACACGGTATGTCCATGCTTCAGAATATCTGCTTCATTTTCCCAGCTGGCATCTTCCACTGGATGGTTTTTCCATTTGACCAGATACTCATAGTATTCTTTCCGCCTGGTCCTCTTGGTCACTTTCTTGTCCAGTATACATTCCATCTGTGGCCTCTCTACAACTGGCATCTGTTTCATCCGTTGGATCACTGGATGCTCAGTTCCAGTCTCTACTTCTCCAGCTCTATATGGGTATAAATCTACGACATTGAATATCAGAGATATTCCGATCCCATCTGGCAGCTCGATCTCATAAGAATTTTCCCCCAATCTCTTCAAGACCTTACATGGATTGATTTTCTTCATTTTGAATTTATCATATGTTCCCCTCGGGAACCTTTCCTTCCTTAAATGTGCCATAACTAGATCACCAACTTCAAACTGAAGTTGTCTCTTCCGTTGATCTACTCTGCGTTTATACTCCTGGCTTGATTTCAACAATCTCTCCTTCACCTGGCTGTGAAGTTCCTTCATCGCCTCTGTGTACTCTTCGGCACTTGCGCTCCTAGTCGTAGTCTACTATGAATCCCTCAGTTTAGAAACTCCTCGCGGCTGTGTGCCATATGCAATCTGAAATGGGCTTCGGCCTGTGCTCCTGTTCACTAAATCATTGTATGCGAACTCTGCCTTTGGTAATATATTGTCCCACTAGTTGTGGTGTTCTGTTACCAAGCTTCTCAGCAAGTCTCCCAGACTTCTGTTCATCACTTCTATTTGCCCATTTGTCTGAGGATGGTAAGTTGAAATAAACATCAAGTTAGTCCCCAGCTTCTTCCACAAAGTCCTCCAGAAATGTCCCACGAACTTTGTATCTCTGTCCGAAAGTATACTTCTTGGAAAGCCGTGAAGTCGAACGACCTCTTTGAAAAACAGATTTGCGATGTGAGTCGCATCACTGGTTTTCTGGCATGGGATAAAATGCACCATCTTGGAAAACCTATCCACTACCACAAAGACTGAATCAAATCCTCTTTGCGTCCTTGGCAATCCCAATACGAAATCCATACTAATTTCATCCCACGGCCTCTCAGGTATAGGTAATGGTTGATAGAATCCTGCATTCTACTTTCTTCCCTTTGGATGTTGGCAAATTCTACACCTGTCTACAAATATCTTGACATCTGCTCGCATTCCCGCCCAAAAGTATGATTTTCTCAGCTTCGCGAATGTTTTTCCATGCCCAAAGTGTCCTGCTAATCCACCACTGTGCTTTTCCTTTAACAAGTTCTCCCTCATGGAGCAATTCGGAATACACAGTTGATTGCCTCTGAACAACAATCCTTCCTGGATCATGTAGTCCATCCACTGGCTTCTATCCCTGAGAACTAGATTCTCAACTGCCTCATACACCTCCTTAAAATCTGGATCATCTGCATACATGTCCCTGAGATACTCAAAACCCAATGTTTTGACTCAGAACTCCTGCATCGGCAAACATTTCATGCTCAAAGCATCATCCACTTTGTTAGCAGTAGCCGAAATATGCTTTATTACAAAAGTGAAATTTTGCATGTACTCAACCCACTTAACATGCCTCTGATTCAACTTTTTCTGTTGAGTCACAAATTGTAATGCATGGTTATCACTATATAAAACAAATTCCTTTGGAATCAAATAGTGCCTCCATTTCTTCAATGCTTGTATGATAGCATAAAATTCCTTATCATACATGGAGTACTTCAATTTCGCTTCATTCAGCTTCTCGCTGAAATATGTTATCGGCCTGTCTTCTTGACTCAAGACCGCTCCTATGGCAAACCCGCTTGCATCACATTTCACTTGAAACATCTTCTAGAAATCCGGCAACACCAAAACTGGTTGTTCCGTGATATTCCATTTCAACAGAGTGAAGCTTTTCTTAGCCTCTGTTGTCCATTGAAAAGACTTATGCCGCTTCTTCATTGTATCCACCATCGCTGCACTGATTCCATTGAAATTTCTAATCAACTTCCGGTAGAAACTAGCCAAACCATGAAAAATTCTCACCTCAAAGATATTTCTCGATGATGGCCAATTTTTAATTACCTCCACCTTATCCGGATCCATCCTCAACTCATTAGCCGAAATAACAAACCCCAAGTAAATGAGCTTTGTATTCATGAATGTGGACTTCTTCATATTTATCAACAACTTCTCCTGCTGTAACTTTTTCATCACTATAGCCAAATGCTTCAGATGTTCAGCCTTCGTTTTACTGAAAATCAGTATATCATCCAGATATACGATGACAAATTTTCTGATGAAATCCTTCAGGACTTCATTCATCAACCTCATAAAGGTACTTGGCGCATTTGTCAAGCCAAACGGCATGACTAGCCATTCATACAAACCTTCATTTGTTTTGAAGGTCGTCTTCCATGCATCGCCTTCTCTCATGCGAATCTGGTGATATATTCTTTTCAGATCAACCTTTGAAAAAAAATTTGCTCCGCTCAAGCAATCCATTAGATCATCCATCCACAGCAATGGGAACCTGTACCTGATGGTTATCTTGTTGATCGCCCTCGAGTCGGTACACATTCTCCAACCCCCATCTTTTTTTGAACTGAGTATCGTTGGAACGGCACATGGACTCAAGCTTTCCCTGACCAGTCCTTTGTCCAATAACTCCTAGACCTGCTTCTTAACCTCTTCATTTTCTTGTGGCGTCAATCTGTACGCGGATTTATTCGGCAAACTGGCCTCTGGTATGAGGTCTATATGATGACTCACACTCCTCATCGGTGGCAACGAACGAGGTAATTCGTCCACCACGATGTCAGTGAACTCTTCCAATAGTTCCTGAATCTCCTTTGGTAGATCATCCACTCTTGTGCTAGTCAGAACAATTCTCGGCTTTCTGACCACAAAGAATTGTGGATCTTCCTTATTCTTAACCTCATTAAGAAGTTCCTTCCCACTCATGAGAAGTACTGTGTTGTTTACTTCAGGCTTCACCTCCTTATCCTTGATCGGAAGCAACATATGGGTTCTCTCGTTCTTCTCCAGGGTATATGTGTTCATTCTCCCATCATGAATCACATTTCTATCATATTGCCATGGTCTACCCAGCAATAGATGACATACATCCATAGGAATGACATCACATAAGATATTATCATTATATCCTCCTATCTTGAATTCAACCAAGCATTGTTTAGTGATAGTTACCTGGTGTCCTTTTTGTAGCCACGAAACTCTGTATGGGCTTGGATGATCAGTTGTCTCCAGCTCTAGCTTCTCTACCATCTCGGTTGAAACGAGATTATCTATGCTACCACTGTCCACGTCACCTTGCATACCCTATCCTTGGTCTTGCAAGCTGTTCTGAAAAGTCTGGTCCTTTGGACGGAACTTTCCACTTCCTTCTCAGGTGTTAAGAGAAATTTACGCATCATCAATGACCTTCCGCCTTCTGCATCTTCGGCCTCAACATCTTGCCTCTGCACCTCGGTGATGTGAGCTTCCCCAATATCCTTCTGTTTCTCTGGACACTCATAAGACTTGTGCCCATTCTTTCCACATGTGAAGCATGTGATTACTCCACCTCTTCCTCTTCCTATGCCTCTAGTACGAGGAAACATATTATTATTAGTGTATCATCCGCTCTGTTCTGTATGTTGCCCTCTCTGTTCAACATACGACCCTCACTGTGAGGTCCCACCTCTCTCAACTTTACCCTGAGGTTTCTTCCATTCCTCCTTGGGCTTCTGGTATCTTTCCTGGGCAACCGACTTGCCTCTGGGTTGACTTCTGCCTCTTCGTCACTGACCTTACTTACGGCTCAGCTTCTCTTCAACTTTCAGAGCCATCTAATAAGCACCCTCCACAGTTCGGATGGTTACCATGCTCAAATCATCCTGAATATCGAATCTCATACCATTTAGATATCTAGCAACTTTCTCATCATCGCTCTCCCGATGACCTGCCATGATGTTCAGTCAATAGAATTCCTTCGTGTATTCTTTCACTATCATCATCTTCTGTCTCAGGTTTTGCATTCTCCTGAACAGAGAAATTTGATAGTCCCTTGGGATGAATTTCGCTTTCATCTTCGCAATCATTCAATCCCAACTTTTAATTTTCTGCTTGCCCTTGCAACATCTGTCAGCTTATAGCTCATCCCACCACAATATTGCATGTCCTTTCAAGCATGTAACAGCATGCCTGACCTTCTTATCCTCTTCGACCTATTCATAGTCAAAGTAGGTGTCCAGAGATCTAATCCAATCTAGAAGATCCTCTGCATCCAGATTTCCCTTGTAAACTCAAATGTCCATCTTCGCCTTCGCACCCATCCATGCAATAGCTTTGATTAGACGTTCGTTGGCTGCATATTCAGCTGCAACTTCTTCCTCGCATTCAGCCTCAGCTTCACTCTCAGAATCACTCAGATCCTCTACACTAGCTTTGCGTCTTTGAGCTACCTCCATGTCTTCAAATCTAGCTCGTAGATCACGCATCTGTCTCTCCATTTCTGGATATGCCATCTGCCTGCGTCTTCGTCGTTGTAATTCCCTATCCTCTGGATTGGGTGACTGTCTTTCTCTCCTCGGCAGCATGGTGAATTCTCCTTCTCTCCTTTGCTACAGAAAGAAAAGAGTCTTTCTGGGCTCTGATACTAAACTGACAGAGCCACACCTGCAGGCACGCCCGCTCACAGGATCTTCTTCTTCTCACGGCCCAGAGAACTCAAATGTTCTTTTCTTTCCCTATCAGAAAATCTTCACCCACAAAAATCTCCACATGATTCCCCTCTCTTTACTTATTGGGGAATCGGAACTCGTGACTTCGCGAGTCTAATGGTCGATCACTTGGCTCTCGAATCCCCGAGACCCGATGGCTAGTCAATGTTGACTTTCCTCTTCCCTCTATCAGAATTTTCCTTATCATGATTTTGGTACTCGCGATACCAAGCAACTCGTCTTACCGACTCCCGATGCCCGATACGTCGAAACTCTGATGCACACGTGCGAGTTGACCTTTCCACTTCCCGTCAGTTCTATCGGGATTTCGGACTTCGTGGGATCGCGAATCCTAATACCAAAGGTTTCCGAACTTTACTTTTCCCAAACTCCGATACGGTGCGCCACCTATCCTGTACCAATTCCTGTGGCCCCACTGTCCTTTCACCGTCGGAATATCACATATCGCAATATCGCGATTCCTGATGCAATATTTTGGAGCTTCGACTCATGAAACCCTGATACCCGATTTCATGTGTAAATCCGACGGCCCTTGTGGCCCGGATCAATGGCTCTATCCCTCCTGATCTTTATACCTCCCGGGAATATCGGTGATATCTTCCCCTGCACCTCCGTGAGATCCAATGGTTCACGAGATGTCACGAAACCACCTCGGAGAATTTCGACCATTTATTTCTTCCAATGAAACTCGCGGAATGATTAAGTGTCCCTGTCCACGATAACTGTTCGCCTGCTCGAAAAACCTACAACACCTATTGCCAACCTTCAAGTCACAATGGCACTGCACTGTCCTTCAAAAAACTCAAAGGCCTATCCTTCCTGAGATTTTCCCACTTCTTTAAGTTCTAAAAAGGAACTCCTTGCTCACACTCCTTGCGGCAAGCCTTCAATCACGGCTACGCGTTGAAGTCTTCGACTCTACGCACACTTGCAGCAGCAGTCCTTCAACACTTCACTCGGGTTCGCAACCCTAAGTCTTTTAACTTGCCTACGCACTCCTTGCACGGCTCCTGTGCCCAACATCAATTGAGAATAACATCCATACAGAGAACAGACACATAACCATGAATTTGAATCAAAGCTTTCTTCTATTAATTCAAATATCAATACATGGGTGTTCTTTACACAGCTCTCTGCATGCTCTTGCTCTCCTCTCTTCTTTGCTCAGGCTTATATTACAATAATACAATGAGGGTGTCTATATCCGTTTTCCCTCCAGCTCCAAAACTGTCAAATCTAGAATTAAAATCATACCTACATGCATTAACTATATTTAAATGGCGTGTACCTACTAAAGGACGAGAGCTATCCGCTCAAAGTACATTACAATATACAAGTGCCCCTCATTAAATTTTCACATTAATGTTCGCGCAACATTTCCAAAGTGTTCTCAAAATTTGTGTTCGCTTGTCCAGCTGTCCTCCACTTCCGTGTTGGCTCACTTGATGTGTTGGCGATGCTCCTGCGTCACTAATTTAACTCCAACCATTTGGTTAGGGATCCCAATCGAAACACATTGTTTATGAACCTTATGACTAGTGTCTTTCCTAAACAAATACGATATATCCTCTAACTTGACATCCTTTCCTACCACCATGTCGACCTTCTCCTTCCATACTCTCACACACTTCTTTGAATTTTTACTTGAAACAAACCCTTGGCTCAAAATTGTGTCTATAAATGTTAAAACTTCCCTCTCATCGACTTTCGGAGGAGAAACCAGAGATATGGGAGCATAATATGAGGGGGAGAGAACTGATGAAAAGATATTAAGTGATTCCTTGGGAGTAAGCTAACTCGGGAGAAATCTTCCCTCTTTTCAAGAAAAAAATGGGCCTAAATCCGACCAGATTTTTAGGGTAGCCTGATTTTGGCATGGATCAAATTTCCATGCATTTCAAAACCTTACCCCATGGGTTTTTCCCCATTTTAAACCAACCCAGATACTCAGAAAATCGATTAGACTTCTAGATTGGCCGGAAATTTAAAATTGCACTGCCAAAAAATGTGTCGGAAAAGTAACTTGGGAGGGAAGACTACTCTCGAGTTAGCCCACTCTGATTCCTTGAAGGGATTTGTAATATTCGCATGGACTACCTCTTTTTTGGGACCTAGTACCATAGGATAAAATTCCACATCGACCAAGATGCCATAGGATCTATCGTGAGTATCTGCCGCATATCGAGGCATATACAGAGAGGTACCACGATAGAACTCCTTTTATGTACAAAATTACCGACTCTGACATGGGATTTCCCTATAGCCCACTTGATCGAACTCCATACCATCCATTCTACCAAACTTTCATCGGAAACAAACACCGAAGAGTTGGAGGACAAAACATTAGACTCATCAAAAGCTCTGAAAACCACCATCGGTTACTGTCCAATCTCCGTTGGATATCCTCGATCCACAGTCAATTAAGGCCATAAATGTGAGAACTTGTGGCCCTAAGAATAAAACCGCAAATTCTTTGTCCTAATATGAAGTAAATATTTCTTATAAATGTAAAATTAATTTTGTATTTTAAGAGTTTTTTTTATTTATCTTGGTTTTTAATAAATTTAAAATTAAAAAAAAAATTATATTAATATTGGAAGACGGTAAAATCCATTATCAATACAAGAAAATGTTAACATTAAAAAAAATTATACTTTATTAAAAAACATCATAACAGGATAACAAGTACATAATGATACTTTTATATATTAAATAAATAAACAAAATTCAATCCATTTCACCTTCGTATTTTATCATTAATAAGTCTATAATCATATCCCCATCTTGTAGCTTGTAATTAATTAGGCCATGCATTCTTTGTTTGTTATTGTTGAACTTTAACCTATATATAATTAAATTAATGTTATATATTAACAATATTAATACTATAGAAGGATTAGGGGTGATGGGTCTGGGGGGTTGTTTTTTTATCTTGAAAGAATCAAAGAAATGGAATTCGCTTGGGGCTAGGCACTTCCACAAACATAGAGGTGAAAACTTTAATGGTTTTCAAAGGACTATATGTCCTATCAAACAAAGGATTTTGGAATGTCGCGATGATTGGTGACTTTGTGATCATTAAAAGGGCACTTTCATCTTGCAAACTTCCTTCTGATCCTCAAATACTTAGACTCTAGCAATGAGTGCTTGAGCCTTTAGAGAATTGTTTTCACTATGAGTTCTTTCATGTGTACTAGAACCACAATAAAGAGGAAAAAACCCAAGCCAATGAAGGAGCTCACCTTGCAGAAGGAATTATAAGTAAAAAGGAAGGGGACATTAGTTTCTCCACCATGTTCCCCCCTCCATGAGTGTAACTAAGAAAATGCATTACAATAAACAACACACATATTTTCATGCATATACAAGGTAGATGAAATAACATCCATCACATCCTTATTGCATTCATTGTTCCACTCCTTTGTATAATTTACATAATTAAGGGTACAATGTTAGAGAGGGATCCTACATCTAGGATGGATTGATAGTTATATGGTTTAATATCAACAATGAAGGATCTAGAGAACATTGCACAATTGAAATGATAAAGTTTAGCTCCACAACCTGCTTTATGTGTTGTCTTCCTAGGTATTCCTCGCCATAGTGTGTATGTTCCCATGGCACATTACCACTGTAGGAATCAATGATGTCTCATTTGTGATTTGAAGGGCTTGCAAAATGGTTTAAAACAATTTATGAAGGATGTAGCTAAAACTAGTGGTAACATGGCATACTTGAGTCTACAATGAACTATATGGAAAGAGGATTTTGAAAAGAAAATGAAGGAGTGAAATAGAATTCAAGGCTAGTGCACCATAGAAACTGGAAAACATATTCTTAGTTTGTGTGAATAAGAGGAGTCTCGTGACTTATTGGCAGTTTAATACGGAAACAAGTCAATACAGCCTCCACCATTTCGTCTATTCAATCTCTAGTGGAGCACATAATGGCACACCTAAATCTTCCCACATGCATTCATGGATTCTCCTCACCCTAGCCAAATGGATACCTCAGTGGACGTTGCATCCTTCAACCTACCTAAAGCTTCTATGGATGACTTTTCTCACCCGGTACAAGTTTTTGAAACCCTGTCTACTCATTTAGCCATCTCTGCTACTACGACTATGGATTTTGAAGACCCAATTGCACCTGTGGACTTGGGGGTCGATGCACTTTCTGGGATTAGTTAAATTTTATGTACTTTCTTTATTAAATGATTTTTTATTTTGTGTTTGTGCTAGTATATTTCATATGGAATTATTCATGTGGTTCCATACTTAGGTGTTTTTGGACAAAATATTCTATTTGTATTTTTTCCTCGAAAAAAAGCGTAATTCTATTCTTCCAAAGAGATCCAAATTACATTTTGTGGATGCCAAAGGCATGACCCAATCCTAGGTAGAATATCACAAAGGGACACAAAGTAGCTAGTTGGAGAGCCAAAAAAAAGAAAAGACATAAATCAATAGTGACCCTTAATAGGTGAGAAACCCTGAACATGAGAGATTTTCACTGAATAAACCTCCAAACAGAAAAAACAAACAATCCCAGGAGGTCAGATGGACCATGTCAGAGCAGTATGAAAACCATCACAAGTAGAACCAGTTGCAGAGACGATGATGAAGACCCAAAAATAGCATCAGTAAAACCAAGGATTGCACACCCACTCCATGGAACTCAAGGTGTTGAACCCGCACTACACGCCAAAGGAAAGGACCTCAAAGTTCTGGTACAACCTCCACTAGATAGTATCAATGGTCACTGAAAGGATCCCACTTTGGACATACATCAAACCCTGAACAAACCGAAGAATGCAGGGGGAGTAACCGCAGAGATGGAGAAGTAAAATCAAGGACATCACTTAAAATAATCAGATATGATATAAACAAAACCATGTATCACCCCAACATGAACTCAAAAATGAGACTTCATATTGAAAAAGCCAGATCCACCCTCAAAGAAGACACAAAAGAAGTGGCTAGGCAAGGAGAGGATGTGAACGTCAAGAGATTCCAACCCCGGCAACACAGGGAGGGGAAACCGACCCCCATCCACACCCACAACAATCAAGGAGGAGATACATGGATATGAGAATATCCTCAATTCATCACGTAGAAGCAATCCACCGTGCAAAGATCCTGGAGTATCCAAGCAAACTACAACTATGCCTGGCAATGGGCATGAGGGATGGCGACTGCGGCTAGGGTCTGCAGGCAATTCACAAGCCGTCGCGAAGAAGAAACCACCGTGGAAGGAGCCTGGAGAATCCACACGATCTTCAGCTACAACTGGTAATGGGAAGGAGGGAAGGCGTCTGCGGATAGAGAAATCTCATTGAGAGAAGGTGCGTGAGCAAGCATCCACGACTAGGGTTTCTCCCATCCACAGATCCCTTCCCCAAAATATTCTATTTGTATTATATATAGAATTCTGGAATAAAATATCTAGGTATATGGCCTTTAATCCTACCCACATTTTGTAAATTTCCAAGCATACAATTCAACCACAACCTTTTATAAAACAAACCCCTAACCATTATTGTGAAAGAAAAAAATTGTATTATAATTTATCAAAAACTAAACTATAATAGATTCATTTTAATCATGGATCTATTAAGCATTGAGAGGGATGAAAACAACTAAGGTGCACTCATCTCACTATTTAAAAAATCTAGAGTTAATAATAATAATATTTTCCCATTCTTTCTTTCTTTATTTTTAACATTTAATGTTGGATGCCAGTGTTTTTATATTTTGTTTTATTAACATGATGGATAACACATGTTATGCATCTCATCTAACTAGAATGTATAACACCTCACTTCTCTCAATGTAATAATACTTAGAATTATAATTTATCATGCACAATCAAATATGAATACTAGCATGTGAGTTCTAAATCTTGTTGGAATAGGGGCAGACCCAGGGTTCAACGCTACAACAATGCACCAACAAAACCCTAACTACCGGCCCTTTCGGCAACACCTGTGAAGCAGATGAAGTCTCACCCGAGGTAGAGGCAGGGGTGGTTGCAGGACTCAGGTGTCTACAACGTTAGCTGGGACACAGATCTGTGATTACACCCTTAACAAAGCACTTACCATCAATAGTTCACCTAGAATTAACCCTTATCTCACTTCGCAGATAACACAGAGCATCGTAGTATTCACTTAGATCTAAGATAATTCAGCACTTAACAGCATACAACAGATTAGATCCAGTAGATTAGCACTAAGAAACTTCATACATATTAGATCTAACATTCAGTCACATCTCAGAAGCACAAAGAATGAATAGATCTATCTAATCTCATCAAAGAACTTAGCAATACATTCATCTAAGAATAAGCACAAAGCATAACACACAGTATTTACATGGTTCACCCCCACCCTGGGGCTACGTCCACCAACTCTTCTTCTTTATTAGATTCAGTTAATCAAGTTACAGCACAGATCTATCAAAACCTCACTCTGCATAGGACAGGAGATATGCGCGCACCTCACCAAATCCTCCTTCCCCGAGTAGATCTAGCACAGAGCCTTCTTACATTATGTGCACTCAGCACTTACAACACTTGCACTCAGCTCTGCAATTCAATCACATAGATGTCAATCTAGCACTTAACTTCCAGTCACCTCTCTTCTTACATCACCTATATACTTATTTATATATTACAAAAGTAGGCCTAAGCGTGGGTAAACCCACGGGCCAACATCCCTTTCCCATTACATATCCCCAAAACCAAAAAAGGACCCAAAGTGGGCCGAGATCCCGTGATCTCTGCTTCGTCTTGCGCACTTCCTTCGATAGGGTGTCGAAGTCCCAAAAATGGTCAAATATGACCAAGTATTCCTCAAAACTTGGTCAAGGGCCAACAAGCCCCCAACACTCACCTGTGACTCGTCCTGAGTCACTCAAGTCTGACCAATTCTGCTTCAAACGCCTTGAGTTTGGCTCGAGCTGCTTCGACCTGCTGCATTTCTACTGCTTCTTTCTCCACGAACTCCTATATGAGTGCGAAATTCACCAGACCTTCTAGGCGTTGTTCTATTGTATTCACGACCTATTCCAGCTATGTTCCTTGGTTCTCAATCTCTAAAAATAGCTGACATGCTTTATCCTGTAAAGGTTGAAGTTGTTGAGTCACTTCCATGACCTTCCTCTAGATCATATGGATCTATTGTTGTGCAACGCATTGCTCTTGGGATCGCTTCATTTTATCTACGGTTGATAGGGCCTTCATATGCACCTGTAGCGTCTCAGCTTGGTACTTCGCCTCCTAGAGTTGCAACTCCAATTTATGCAATTCTGGGTTCTCGGTTAGGTTCTCATGTAGATGCGCACTTCTGCTACTTAATTGTTTGCATTCCTCTGTGAGTGCTTTAATCCTTTCTACTGTACTCCGGGCTGTTATTTCTCGCTGGTTGTACTCTTCTTGCGGGGTACTTGGTATAGTTTGAATCTCTAATTCCACAACTCTTTGTTGAAGCTGTTGAATAACTTCAGCAAGCTTCATCACTTGGCATTCTAGGGGTTCTTCTGCCTTCTTCTCTAAGCCGGTCATAGAGCAAAATTCTCTGTTGATTTCTTCCTCAATCCCTATCTTCTTTGCGAGCAGTTGCTCTTTCTTATTTTGGATCTTCGCTCTATCTTCTTCAATTTTTTCTTGGAGAGCATCCTTCTCTTGTTGCGTGGCTCAACATTGTTCTATGATTTCCTCCTATTCTTTATTTAGGGCCTGGGTGGCCTATGTTGTTGCTTCCTATGCTTTTCAAAGGTAGACTTTGACTGTGTCAGCAATCTTCTGGAGTTGAACTGGTTCATCTCCCTCTGCTATTGTTCTTTCAGGCAGGAGCGCAGTCGAGGTTGCATAGATAGACTAAAGTGTCTACTGCACTCCTTGGAGTTCACTTTCAATTCTGTTGTACATTGCCTCTTTCTTGGCTTCCTTCTTTTTTGTTATCTCTTTGATAGCTTCATTCATGGCTGCTATGAGGAAACTGAAGTCATATGGAGTGAGTGTGGTCTGCATCTTAGTTATGGTTTCTTTTGATTTATTCCAGGAGAAAGGTTTTGGAGGCGAACCCTTTCTTTTATTTATGATTTATACTTCGTCTTATGGCCTCTGTTCAACTTCCTCTAGGTATTTTCCATTACCTCCTTGATTTGGTGTAATGGAAGCCGTCCTTACAGATCTACTGTCAACATCCTGGATTTCCTCATCTTTCTTTGTTTTCTTTGTTTTCTTTTTCTTACTAGGCCCAGGTGTATCCTATGTAGCTTTTGGGTTGTTGATGTCTGAAATTTCTGTTGGATCTACTGCAACAAGGAGGTCTATCGACCATTCCTTGGTGATCTCTTTGAGGTCTTCTTCTGTCAGCTTATAATAGGACTGAAGTTGTTCCTGGTGCTCATCAGCACGTGGAGTTAGCTATATAAAGTGGCAGTCCGTGCTGAACTTTATCAGATGTTGAAACCTTTGTAAAGTGTTCGGGGTTATGCGAGGTTCACCCCCTATGGATTCTTTCAATTGGTTATAATACGTGTGGAAAATGACATTCGATTTCCATTTCTTGTTCATGTCGGTCAAGTACCACAATGTATTGAACTTCGTGGCTAATGGCTCAAAGGGGTCGAGGTTTGAGAAGGTTGTGCCTTCCAGTAGATCCCATGCAACAAAAGCGATCAATATTAGAAGCCAACTAACATGGAATTCATGTCCTTGATCCTAGGCTTCTTTGCAGTCAATCTCTAGTTGATTCACCAGGTACTTTGCCTAGTTCATATGTAATCCCTCTGTGCACTTCCCTACGAGGTTGACTACAAATATGGATACTTGTGTGGGTCGATTCTTACGTACCATCTTTCCTGCGATCAGTTGGCATGCGAGGCACACTGTGCCATTTTCGATAGAGGCTACCTTGTAGCCTCACATGCCCTTCTTGACATCACCATAGGTTTCTTTAATCTTCTGTGAAAGAGCGCGGTCTGCGGTCTTTCCAGGGTAGTAATCTTGGGGATCAGGGCCCTGCATGCTAAGCCCAATGATCCTATTGATCATCGCCGGATCAACAATTATGCAACAGTTTAACCACAGGTATCCTCCGTGGTAACTTGCTAGCAGCAATTTTACACAAGAATTCACCTCCTGGTGTCTGCCGAAGTGTGGTATTTTCATAATGCTGAGCAAAGTAGACTACTCGAGGTTCATCATCCATTGCTGAGGGATGATCTTTGAATTATTTCTCTTATTTATTGTCAAGTACTTATACGGGGCGAGCATGTTGTAAACTTTACGGTCCCCCAGGTTGAAGTCACAAAACTTCAACACTGTAACCTTGTCTTGATCTGCACGGTAGGTGCATACTCCTTTCGGTAGATATGCAGTGACTAGGGTGTATTAAAAGTCTCTAGGGACACCGTCCATGTTAATCTCACTGATCAGAGGGGGTATGTAAGCTGGTAGGATAGATGACACTAACTTCACGTTGGCCACATCGTTTTTATGCTTAGTTCTCCTTTCTACACCAACTCGCGATGTTCCTGCTCGAGCAGTCAACGGGCAGGCTTGCATTCCTGTCATCGATGATACCTATAAACTAGTAGAAAACCCTCTCTATGACATGACTCTTTCGGTTTTGAGTCTAGCGAGTACCTCTCTTACAGATTCTTCAGCTGCGCTGAGCTCATCGGACATATACGCTCATGAAAAATAATCGGGGTTACGCTAATCTTAGGCACTACACAGGAATGAATAACAAGGGCGTGATGATCACTGTAGACACTTTCTAGTCTGCGAGCTTCAATTTCTCAGTTGGAAAAAGTGTTCTTCGGGCATGGTGCGACGAGATAAATAGGTAATCTCATCAACAGTATGATTGCAATGGACATGGAGCCTCCATTAACTTCGTTCTATCCATTCTGGTGATGTCCAATGGTCTAGTGGTAACCCATAAATGCTTTCTGACCCGTTCAAAGTGGCAGTCGAATGGATATATTGGCCTCCAATGGATATATCGCTTCGCCATGGTGAAGTGACCCATGTCATTGTTCTGATATCCTAGCGAAGTTCAAATTCTGCAATTTTTCTTTCTCTGATGTTCCAACTAGAATATCCTGTAGTTTTTCAATCTTCACCCTCTTCTTACTTAAATTTCTATCCTTCTTCCCAGTAATCTTCAACTTGGTCTGTGTTTTTCCATTCTGATTCCTATATTCCTTTAGCGTAGTCACTGCATGTTGTTGAGAGTCTTTCAGGGGTAGTACCTCTTCTGTATCTGGAGTAAGTACTTTAGTCTTCTGCGAGCCTCCTGATAGTCTTTCAGTTTTGACATTGGGGTCTCTAATGTCAAGGGGCTTAAATCTGTTCTTATGTTCCTCAATCAATTGTGTAATCTTTCTGGTCATGAAGTCTTTTAACTCTTGTCTCTATTGTTCTAAAACTTTTTCTTCTTCCTTCTTTTTGGATTGATCTCTTTCAATCCAAGGATTTCCAAGTAACATAGTAAACGAGGCATTGTCCTCAATAAATATGATGATCTCAAAATCTTCCTTTGTCGAAGTTCCATTAGCATTCATAGACATCTCAGTGAACCTTCCACATAGTTTTACCAGTTTTCCTTTGAATAACCCTATTCCATTTAGTGAAGGGATCATAGCAGGCCTTCCTATAGCTTCCCAGGTCCTTTCTATCATAATATTCACCTGTGTTTCCTCATCCAGAACATAGTCAATGTCGAAGTCTCCTATTCTTACTTCAATGCATTCTTTTTCTTTAAAGATCTCTGATAACCTAATATGTCGGTGATCATTCAAGGTTCCTTGCATCTGCAATAGTATCTTTTTTCATTCTCTCTGGGGTTCTACTATTTCTGGATCTACCTTAGGGTTTTCTTGGTTCAGATTCATTCCTTCAAGCTTAGCAATCATTCTAGGGAACTCCAACACTTCATGGTCTAAATCTTTGCAACAGAGACAACTAGATCTTCCACTAGGGCATTCCTTAGAAAGATGTCCCGGTCTTCTGCAACTGTAATAGAGGATTAATCCTCTCTTTCTCTTAAATGATCCCCAGCCTCTTTTGTACTATGCACTAGGATCATGGTAGCTAGCCTACAAAAACATCTTTCTAGGATCTTGCATTCATTTGTTAGTCCAAATATTCTTTCTAAGCATAGGTATAACATATCTATCATTATTCTTATCGGATCTATTCATATCAAACTTTCTTTCATCTAGTAATTCCCTAGTTTTCAAGATAGGACAGACTCTATCAAAAATACCTAGATCCATACTCTAAAAACAAAAATTTCCACTTATCTTACTTCAATAGAGCACAAAGCTTCCAGATCTAAAACTTTTAACTATTCTTACCTTTATCAGAGAACAGAGCTTACAAATGTTACCTTTTTTCTACAGAGCTGACCTCTTTTCTTCAGAAACTCCCACTTTTACCTTTCTTAGAGCACAAAGCATTCAGATCTTGCTTCTTTTCTTTAGATCTGGCCTCCTCTTTTCAGCACTGAGCTCTTCAGATCAAGTGAAATACTGCGTGCTAGGGAATAGATCCACGCACAGAGCTTCCACAATTTCTAAGTCAAATTTTTACTCAAAGATTTTCTTTCTCATTTCCCAACAATCATAGTTTCAGGTCCCAGCAACGGAACCATTTGTTTGCACAGGGGCATACCCAGGGTTCAATGCTACAACAATGCACCAACAAAACCCTAACTACCGGCCCTTTCAACAACACCTACGAAGAAGATGAAGTCTCACCCGAGGTAGAGGCAGGGGTGGTTGCAGGACTCAGGTGTCTGCAACCTTAGCTGGGACACAGATCTATGATTACACCCTTAAAAAAGCACTTAGCATCAATAGTTCACCTAGAATTAACCCTTATCTCACTTCGCAGATAACACAGAGCATCACAGTATTCACTTAGATCTAATATAATTCAGCACTTAACAGCATACAACAGATCAGATCTAGTAGATCAACACTAAGCAACTTCATACATATTAGATCTAACATTCAGTCACATCATAGAAACACAAAGCGTGAATAGATCTATCTAATCTCATATAAGCACTTAGCAATACATTCATCTAAGACTAAGCACAAATAATAACACACAGTATTTACGTGGTTCACCCCCACCCTGGGGCTACGTCCACCAACTCTTCTTCTTTATTAGCTTCAGTCAATCAGGTTATAGCATAGAGCTATCAAAACCTCACTCCACATAGGACAGAAGATCTGCACGCACCTCGCCAGATCCTCCTTCTCCGAGTAGATCTAGCACAAAGCCTTCTTACAGTCTGTGCACTCAGCACTTACAACACTTGCACTCAGATCTGCAAGTCAATCACATAGATGCCAATATAGCACTTAACTTCCAGTCACCTATCTTCTTATATCGCTTAGCTACTTATTTGTATATTACAAAAATGGGTCTAAGCATGGGTAAACCCACGGGCCGACATCCCTTTCCCATTACATATACCCAAAACCCAAAAAGGACCCAAAGTGGGCCGAGATCCTGTGATATCTGCTTCATCTTGCACGCTTCCTTCGATAAGGCGTCGAAGTCCCACAAACGGTCAAATATGACCAAGTATTCCTCAAAACTTGGTCAAGGGCCAACAAATCTAAACCTCTTTTATAAGGTGTGCCATATATAATTTAAATACATTTTATCAAGGTTGCTTCTCGCACAACTACTTTACTACTCCCCATTTGGAATATTTGGAAATGTTTCCTTTAACTATTATTAACACCATCCTATCAACATCAAAGTGGAATAGTTGATGGTGCTAACAAATAGGATCTTAATGGATTACCTATAAACTTGATCGGTGTATGAAACTATAGCATCCCAAAGGAAATCATGTCACACTTAGGGGAATTAAAATATTCTAAGGGAATATCACCACCCTCACTTTACTGACCAATCAAGTCCCTTGTTACAAGTAGTCCCAATTTCATTCCTATAAATACCATCTTTATGAACTAAACTAAGTTATTATCTAAAAATGTTCAATGTGGTTGGAGTATTTTAATGACCTAAACTTCTTGTCTCACCTTAGGTTTTCATAATGTTTTTCCTCACTCTTTTCTCAATGTGCTCCAAATCAAAGTTATTCCAAAATTCCTCTATCCATTATTGCATCAAAATTATTTTGGGGTTTTATGTTTGATTCTTGCAATCAATAAGGATGCCTTTTCCAAATATTTCCTTAGTCACTCTAATAAGTTTTTCTGAAGTGGGTGAACAATCCAACACTTGGTGAATTATGCTTCACAATGATAGGAAGAGTTGGCAATGAAGGATCAAAAAACAATGTCATTATGAATGTTTAACTTCCACAAGCATGTTATCCCTATGAAAACGTTTGTAATAGATCTAGTATCAAATTATGAAATCATAAAGGAATGATAGGCCATGCCTTCATAGTTTAATACATGTTAGTGTTACTTTTTAATTTAATGGTCCTACGTGTTTTTCTAGTTCGTGAGAGGTGTCAGACAGTTGGCTTAGGTTGATGGAAAATTGGTATGGATTGTTGGTTGTCGTTTATGTCAACCATTGGAGAGTGATATTGTATATTGATTCCAACCCTTAGTGATTGATGTCAACCCTTGGAGAAACTCCGGTAGCGAATTTCGGTAGCACAAAGGTTTGCGTAATGGACCCAAGTTTGTTTGATGTATAATGGTATGATTTTTAATGTATTTGAAGGTAATACTATTATATATGGGTATTATATGTCATGCCATTTCTGATGGTATGTGGAATGTCACATAACTCCTCATGGTTAGAGAGTTATCGGCATGTGAAGTTGGAGAACCTAGGTTTGGGTAATGGACCCAAGTTTGTTTGATGGATAATGGTATGAGTTTTGATATATTTGTAGGTAATAATATTCTATATGGATAGTACATGTCATTCCATTTCCGGTGGTATGTGTAAAATCACATAACTCCTCACGGTTAGAGATTTATGGCCATGCGAAGTTGGAGAACCCTCATGAGTCATCTAGAAGCCCCAAAAGGTCAAAGTAGTCAAACTGGTTTAAGAGATTTTAGAAGGTAAATAATAAAGTGAAGTGATGAGTGTACTATAAGTCAAAGTGAATACAAAATAAATTATTTAAATAATAAAGTTAATGGAGAAATTACTAAGTTGACAAGTGGTTAGAAGTAGGTTAACCCTAAAATAAGGAAAGTGGGTTAAGATGGTTAAAAGGTAACCCCTTGAGGAAGATACATGAAAGTATAAATAAGAGACAAGACTCTCTCATTTTAATCACACTTGAGAATATTGAATATCTACGGGTGACTGAGGTAACCAAAGGATATTTAAGTTGGATTTCATAGGGAAGTTTAGGTAAAGAAGGCCGAAATTCAAGGGAGTCTAAATTCTTTAAATGATGCTTTCTAAGGTATGTTATTTACAGGTCATTTCACCATTTTCGCAATAAATTTTATTCTATAATGATTCATACTGTCAAATTGGTATGCCATTGAGGAAACATATCCAAGTGGTTGTGGTACAAATTTCATCTTGTGGGTCGTTGTATTTTTGGAGTTACACTCCATGTAAAATAGGGTTTGTGGCTAGTCCTGAAACTAGTCTAAAACAGGTGTTTCGGGTAAAAACGTCATAACTTCTTCATAAAAAATCCAAATTTAGTACAAAAAAATGTGTTGGTTAGAGTACAGTCTATAGTATTCTTTGTACAATTTTCATATCCATACAACAAATTTTCTGTGTGGGGCATGCTCTACAAGTTCTCTCTCTAGAATAAGACAGAATTCAACAAGGTATGCCATTTTTTCTATAACTCCTTTTCTGAGAGGTTCCAAGTAATGACACCTGGAGGAATTGCATAAAACACATTGAAGACCATTGTGTACTATTTTCAGATATTTATTCATTACAGGTACATAATTATGATTATTTCAAGTTAGGGTTATTGACTAATCCAAAATTAGCCATGTGAGACTAAAGTAAATTTTGATGAAAATTCTAGTCTCTTGTTGTTAAAGTTAAGGAAAGTTTGCAGGTATGTGATCTTATACACCAGGACTATTACAGAATTACAAATCATATTTGGATGATGAAATTGATGAGGGATTTTGGTTGAGGTACATGTTGGGTACATGGTTGAGACAAGTAGTTGATGAGTTGGCACATACATTAGGTGTATAGTTGATAATGTTGGTACATATTGATGGGTAATAGTTGATAAGTAGTTGATACATGATTGGTACATGCTTGGTACATGGTTGGAGGCACTTGTTAGTAGTATTGTTGACACATGGTTTATGGATGATGTAGAATACTTGTATTGGTATATTATTAGAATCACATATTGATCTTGGTGATGATTATGAGTTGTTTTGTTATGCTTGGTTGATGAAAATCTTTGAGAGTTGTCTTGGTGATTTATCTTGGTGAGTAGATCTGACTTGGTTGATAATATTGATGAGACAGGTTGTTTTGATAGGTTGTTTGGACAGGTTGTTGTGACAGGTTATTCGTACAGGTTTGGTGCATTTGTTCATGGTACAAGTTGAGGTACAGGTTGGTGCATGGTTGATGCACGTGTTTATGGTATAGATTGATTATAGGTTGAGGTGCAATTTGATGCATGGTTGATGCATTGGTTCAGGTTATTGGTGCAGGTTGTTTGGTGCAGGTTGATTGGTACTGGTTTAAAGCAGTATATCTCATAGTGATAGTGTGACAATGGTTCCATCATTCTAATTATACATCAGGGAAGTTGGATGGGGAAAGGATAGGTGGTTGTGGCCACCTTCCGGTTGTAGCCGGAGAACATAGGGGGTTGTAGCCTCCTTCTAGTTGTAGCCATAGAATTGGGGAGTTGGAGCTTCATTCAGGTTGTAGCCTAAGAAACTAGGGGGTTGGAGACTCCTTCCAGTTGCAGATGGAAAAAAAAGGAAGTTGGTGCTTCTAATGAATGTAATTCTTAAAGACATAATAAAAATAATTCTGTGGTTTTCTCCTGCTTTGGGTTTCCATGTAAAACACTGGTGTACTATGTATGTGTGTGATTTCTCAGTTGTTCATTGTTTATTTACTCTGCAACTATTGTATGATAATGCTACATTGATATAACACTTGCATTTTATGGGAAAAAGGATTCAATGGATTTATTATTGATTCACCCCCCTCTCAGTAATCCAACAATTGGTATCATAGTCAGTTCCTTCGGGAAACAATTTAACCATTGGAAGGAGATCATGGATTATTCTGAGAATTTAGTACCGATGTTTAATGGTCAGAATGGTTTTAAGTATGAGATGTGGTGTAGAAGGATGAAATTATTTTTATAGGCACATGGACATTATATTTGGCTATCATTTTTTACAAGACATGGTAGTTCAAAAAGGGAAAATACTGCAGCCGAGAAGGAATTGAAGAAGAATAAAAAAATAGCAATGGATTTCATCTGGGAAGGATTACCTAATCCGGTAAGAGAAAAGGTTGGTAAATGTTCATCAGCCAAAGAAATTTGGGATAAGTTACATGATAAGTTGAAGATTGCAGAGATTATAAAAAAATGTTCAAGCAAGAAGTGCATATGTGGCCCCACGTAACATTGAATGTTGCA
Source organism: Picea engelmannii (assembly GCA_009831015.1). Lineage (NCBI taxonomy): Eukaryota > Viridiplantae > Streptophyta > Pinopsida > Pinales > Pinaceae > Picea > Picea engelmannii. The sequence continues at coordinate 168,235 of ML807145.1, forward strand.
AATGTCATAACTATGAACACATAGCTAGTGATTGTAGAAGCATTAATGATACTTCCATTAAAGAGAACATTGATATCATATATAAGAAAGTATGGATAAGAAAACACTTAGAACAGGTGAACAAAGACCAGGTCCTGGAGATCGCAAGATTGGAAATAAAACGACATGAAGAAAATTCTACAGAGAAAAAGAAAGATGTCATATACAGAAAGGTTTGGAAAATAACTGAAAGAAAAGAAGGACACGTAAATAAGGAATGGGTTCAAGAGATTGTACTTTCAGGCATTGTAGTGAAAGATGAATCTATAGACAGAAAGAAAGAAGTCGGAGCTTGGAGAGATGATGAATCTAGCAATGAAGATGATGATGAATACACATCAGAGAAGGAATTGTTTTGAGCCATTCGGCTTAGATACTCCCAGGTAATATGAATATTAGATAGGGGGAGTATATGTGATAGCTATGATAGACCAAAGAACCATCCTTCGAGAAAATTGCAGAGTTTGAGAAGACAGATCCAGAGCAGTCAGTTAGCAAAAGTACAATTTGATGGATTAATCAAGACTTCATGATAGTATGTGATAAATGGGTCATCATTATGGACAATTGTGCAATTAGAGTCTTGGACAGTATGGATGAGTGAACAGATTCATAGATTGGTTCAAAGAGTGGTTCAGAGACAAAGTTACATTATCATAATGGATGATATATACACAAGAAATTGCTCGAACAATGATAATGGATTCCAAATTGACATATATTTTTTGGACACATGCAGTGCATACAACAATTCACATTCAAAACAGAGTAGTGCTCAAAAACAACAATGACAAAACTCCCTACGAACTATGGAAAGGAAACGCTACCAACAACCTCTACATCAAGGTAGTTGGACAGGTGGCACGATTTCAAGAAGCACCAAAGGAATCACATTTCTTAGCAGTAAATAGGATTTTTAGATATCTAAAAGGAACATAATAGTTTGGATTATGGTATCCAAAAGGAAAGGATCTATCACTTATTTCCTACACAGATGCAGATTGGGTAGGTTGCATTGATGACCGATGAAGCACTAGTTGTTGACTTGGTGGTCAGCACCTCCTCTGGGACTTGCGACATGGCTAACAGCCTCTCATGGATCCATTAACTCCGGTGGTAATGAGTTTACCAATCACCCATGGGTTTTTGTCTAACAACTGTCGTACTGCCTTTCAAACCTGGTATCAGAGTGAAAGGTTATGGGTTCGAGTCCGCTCGATTGGTGTCGAGTATCTCAGTTGGTGCTAAGAGCCCTCAGTTGGTGCTGAGGGGGAGATTGTTGACTTGGTGGCCAACACCTCCTTCGAGACTTGTGGCATGGTCTAACAGCCTCCCGTGGATCCATTAACTCTAGAGGTGATGAGTTTACCAATCGCCCATGGGTTTTGGACTAACAACAACCATACTGCCTTTCAAAACATATCAATTGTAGAACAGGATAAGTCGACTGAGAGGGGGGGGGTGAATCAATTGTATACAATTTCTTTCATTTTATAAGCAAATTACTTATTAATTAATAAATCATGCCTTTAACATTTAACTTGCAGTAATACATTTAACCAATAAATATACAATCACATAAAAGAAACAGTGACACAGTGATTTTTCATGAGGAAACCCAAAAGGGAAAAACCTCTTCTTCTTATGAATGAAAGGCAAGCTCCAACTCCTCTTTACATTCTTATTTTATCTGAGCTACAACCCAGATGAGGTTGCTACCTCTGTTTCTTCAGCACCTACTGAATGGAAGCTACAACTCCCAGATGTACAAGAACCAACTTATACAGGAGACCTTTACAGTCTCCCCTTGCTCCTCCCTACCACCCTGAAATCATTCTCTATCACTAAGAACCTAAAAACCAACTCTTTATCTTCTATGTCAAATAATAAGCATTCAAATCCTCTTTGTTTTTATATTCATATCACAATTCATTCTTGACCAGACCACTTAGATTTATCAATCTGTGTATGTGTCTTCCCTCCTCTATCTTTTATTTCTCTTCATCATTTCTTCTCACTATCCCTGTGTGAATTTGTTTCAGTTCATCTTATTTTTCAGAGATAAAGTTGAGTTATAAATTTTCTCCTCAAATTTTGCAAAGCCATATTTCTCCCATAATCCTCTGCAACAATATTTTCTTGCCCCAATAACTTTATCCATCTTCCTGTATCATCAGCGTGTACAATAGAACCCTCAGGCTTCAAAGAATCAGTTACAAAAAACTGAATAACTTCCTTACAGTGATTATTATTGGCCAAGGCATCAAGACAAACAATATCCACATGATCAGTTTAAATACTTAACCAACACCATTCGATGAACATACATCTATTTTGATTTTTCAGCACAAAATAACCCTCGAGCGCTTTGGAAAGCTACTTGTGCTAACCCATATTCCCATTGGTCGTGACCACAGGTTAATCGAAATGCATTTCGCATTTCGGCAATCCTGTGTCGAAGAGTCTTGACACTTCAAGTTGCGAATCCCAAAATAGAGCTTAGATTTGTGCTAGATCCTCCCTCTCACATGAACATCAGTAGTAACCACTACCTACACCAAAATGGTATTTCGGTGTTTCGCATTTCGGCATTTCGACATTTCGGCTTTTAGCGTTTCAACATTTCAGCGTTCCATGTTTCAGCGTTTTGGCCTTTCACATTTCGGCATTTCGGCGTTCCTGTGACGAAGTGTTTCGACACTCCAAGTTGTGAACCCCAAAATGATCTGACGGCTTCACATTTGATCTGGTGGACATAGATCGGACGGTTCTCGTTAACTTCTCCGGGACAGATCAAAGTTCATATACGACTCTTATATTACCCCTCCAATGCTTAATTCAACAGATATGACTTAATCATTCATCGAGATGGATGGTTGTCAGGGTTTTGGTACTTTGGCCATTAGGTCTTCATGACCTCCAACAATTTAAAAATTTTCGAAACCGTAGATCATGTAACGTGTGTCCCTTTCGGTATTTCGGCATTCAGGACTTCGTGATGTTCGATTTTTTTGCTTACCATGCAAAAATCCTGAAATAGAAACTCTCGGAGTGACATATCATAGTGACGTCACTTAGGATGACATGTGATGTGCTAGTCAATCTCCGATCTTCGAAATTCAAGCTAAGGGTGTTGACTCCTCTTCCAAAGCTCGTTTCACATGTGACCTCGAATTATAACCAAAAACTCACCTCCTGGGTTCTTCGTAGTTTCGTGTTTCGGTATGTTAAGAGACATGTTGATCTCCAAATTAGGAACCATCGTGCTTGTGCAAACTAATCCATGGTGCCTGTGAAAACTGACCAACAAACTCCCCCTTTGGCATTTTAAAGTTTGAAATTAATGACAAAACCAAGTCCTGTGCAAACAGTGCAAACTGCCCAGTGCAAACTGCAAGCCCTGCCAACACTAGTGGAGCAACATTCTACTTAGGTGAGTGTTTAGTATCTTGGCTAAGAAAGAAAAAATCACCAGTATATTTATCTACAGTTAAAGCAGAGTATATTGCAGCAGCATGATGTTATACTCGGGTTCTATGGATGAAACAAACTTTGACAGATGTACAACTTGAGTATAACAAGCCCATTCCAATCTATTGTGATAATACAAGCACCATCAGTATCTCAAAGAACCCGGTGATGCACTCCAAGAAGAATCACATTTCAATAAAGTATCACTTTCTACAGGAACATGTTGCAAAGAAGAACATCATAGTTGAATATGTGGGCACAAAATAACAAGTGGAAGACATCTTTACAAAACCACTTCCAAGGGAATCCTTTGAGTATTTTCACCAGAGACTCAGAGTAATTTCTACTCCAAAATGAATTCTTTTGAATTATTATCTTATATGTCTTAGATTTACATGAGGAAGCACCATAAAGAGGATAGTTTAGGTTGGGGGATTAGTTTCAGGAAGAGTTCAGTTAGGGGTAGTATCCCCAAGGACAGTTTAGTTAGGGGGAGCAACCCCGACTGGAAAGATACCTTTTCCATTGATGAAAAAGGGGGAGATATTTATCATATGAAGGATAGAAATGATTGGAGAGAGAGCACAGAGGCATGTAGATAGGGGGAGCAACCCAAGGATGATGTAGTATACTTGTATTGGTATATTATTAGAATCACATATTGATCTTGGTGATGATTATGAGTTTTTGTGTTATGCTTGGTTGATGTACATCTTTGATAGTTGTCTTGGTGATTGATCTTGGTGAGTAGATCTGATTTGAATGATAATATTGATGAGACAGGTTGTTGTGATAGGATGTTTGGACAGGTTGTTGTGACAGGTTATTCATACAGGTTTGGTGCATAGTTGATGCACTTGTTCATGGTACAGGTTGAGGTACAGGTTGGTGCATGGTTGATACACTTGTTTATGGTACATGTTGATTACAGGTTGAGGTATAGTTTGATGCATGGTTGATGCATTGGTTCAGGTTATTGGTACAGGTTGTTTGGTGTGGGTTGATTGGTATAGATTTACAACAATATATCTCACAGTGATTGTGTAACAATGGTTCCATCATTCTACTTATACATCAGGTAGGTTGGATGGGGCAAGGACAGGTGGTTGTAGCCACCTTTTGATTGTAACCGGAGAACATAGTGGGTTGTATCCTCCTTCTGGTTGTAGCCAGAGAATTGGGGAGTTTGAGCTTCCTTCAGGTTGTAGCCTGAGAAACTAGGGGTAGGAGCTTCCTTCCAGTTGCAGCTGGAAAACAAAGGAAGTTGGTGCTTCCAATGAATGTAATTCTTAAAGACATATAAGAAAAATCATTCTGTTATTTTCTCCCACTTTGGGTTTCTACGTAAAAAACTGGTGTACTGTGTATGTGTGTGATTTCTCATTTGTTCATTGTTTATTTAATCTGCAACTATTGGATGATAACGCTACATCTATATAACACTTGCATTTTATGGGAAAAGGATTCAATTTCTCTATTACTGATTCACCCCCCTCTCAGTAATCCAACAAGGGGTCCTTCTCAACTTGGAATGTGATAGAAAACAAACACACCAAGATTTCATTAGGTCTTAGTGTGTTCAATTTATCGCATGTGATTATATAGTATTCCTTGTCATGAGTGTGCCTTCCTAATTATTGAACCAAGGAATTACAACAAGATGTATTGAACTCCTTATATTCACTTTAATTACCAACCTAGGGATCATGCAAACTTATGAGGTGTTGTGCACTATGTATGTGAATTACAAAATTCAATCTAAACTCCTCATTCTAATAAAAATCATGACAAGGAAAATGTTAAGCCCTAGATATTGAGTCATTACATTTCAATTGTTATATTGGTCTTGTTCTTATTGATCTGCTAGGCACTTTATAGCTGGATAGGCCCTTTAATTGTAATTGTACCCTTTGTCTCCCATATATACCAAGGAGAACTAGTTTTAGAGATAATCTCACCTTGTGCATTTTTTAATATTGTAAAAGAAGGTTGCTCAAAAGATGGAAGTTGAAGATAAAATGAAAAATTTGATGGATACAAATATGGAATAACTTAAAAATTCCATGGAATCCATCTTCTTACATGCACTAGGTGAGAGGTTCCCTAAGATAAATATTGTGACCCAAGGAAATAATGAAAATTGGGAGAACAACATTATTGAACCCAATCACATATGGGGAATATTTTAACACATTTGAAGAACACAAAGATTGAGTCCTAGAATCATGATCATTCGTCACTCCAAGATATACATCATTAGGGGATCAACTTGGGACCAAGGAACTACCTAATTCCAAATATCGATATAAATAGGTTTGATGGTAAATATCATATAACATGGATATTCTAGATGGATCAATTCTTTGATCTACACCAAGTGTCAACTTTACAAAAGGTAACTCCTGCATCCTTGTATTTAGAACCTAATCAATGTTTTTGGTACGAATTGATTTGTGAACAAAAAAAGTATTATATGTTAGAAAAACAGGACCACGGAGAAATAAAATAAAACAAATGCGGAAACAGAACACAAAAGATACACAATACAAGAGAGACACAGATTTATGTGGTTCACCCAGTGTGGGCTACGTCCACCAGAGAAATTTTCAGGTCCCTCCTTTATTATTATCCATTAAATGAAGGGATACAACCTACAGCAAAACCCGTTGTAACTTCCTCTTCTTTCTCTCACGGTATCCTCTCTCAGAATACAATACTCATCATAATGCATAGCTGCAATACATTTCCCTCATAACAGAGGGTTTCCTTCTAGGGAAAAAACACTAACATAATTTCTATCGTTAGATCTGCGACCTTATAATGAACGGTTCAGATTTATAATGAAATTACAATATACATTTACAAGGAAAAATTTCCTTCGGGGGCTTCGCCCCCAGACCCCGTAGAGGGGGTACCCCCCCTCTGCACTCTCCTGCATGTAAGAGCGTACATACTTCTGGGGTGTAAAGTCTTCATGGGGTATAAACATGGCTAAAAGCAATGACCTCTAAATTAGGAAGATAATCAGGCTCCACAACCAACATTATATTGTCTCTTAGCCCATTTTATGGATGAATTGATAGCACATTATGGTGATATTAAGAGAAACACATTCTTTAGTTAATTGATAAATCTATGGAAAACCGTTCCAATTACAGAGCACATTCAATAATTTCAAAAATTGATTCTCATTGTAAAGAACATTCTAGAGGATAATTTGTTAGATCTCTTTATGAGCACTTTAAAGGAGAGCATTCAACAAAGGAGAGGTGTGTCTCTTGGAACCTAAATCCTTGGAGCATGCTTTCAATGTGGCAAGGAAATTTGAAAGAAAAAATATGGCTACTAGAAGGGTGGCCACTAACAACTATAGAGAGCACCATGTTCCCACTCCTAATCTCACTCAATCTATAAGGTTGACACAGCAAAAATGGATGAAAGAAGAGAAAAGGGACTATGTTCAATTGTGACAAAAAGTATAGTAAGGCGCATAAATATGGTGAGAGGAAATTATTATACATAGATTGTGAAGAGGAAGAAGATCAATAACTAGAACCATCACAAGATCTAGATCTAGAAGAGACTATTCCAACCATATATTGGCATGTATTGGTTGGCATCAACACTCCTCAAACTCTCAAGGTAGAAGGATATATAAAAAAGAAAAAGTAACAGGGTTTATTGATTTTGGTAGTATCCATAACTTCGTTAATTGCAAATTATCTAAACTTCTTAATTTATTTTTGTATCCAGTACTTGAATTTCAAGTAACGATTGTAGATGGAGGCACCATAAATTTTTCAAGGATGTGCCATAGTATTAATCTCACTATAGAGGAGTATTTATTGGATGGTCCAATGATTTCCATACAAATGGGCGGTTTTGATGTTGTATTAGAGGTCCAATGGTTACAACCATTAGGAACAATGGGTCTTAATTTTCAAGAAATTTTCATGAGAATTTCCTTGGAAGGTAAGGAAATTGAACGTAGAGGTATCCAATGGAAACCCTATAAACTGATAAGCTCTAACAAGATGACAAAATTTATAAAAATGGGACACCATGGTGTAATTGCACAGTTATGCTCACTAGATGTTCATACATCTATACCCTCTATTCTCATCAATCTCCAAAACATTATTGAAAATCATTCCAAGGTGTTTGGAGAGATGCCTAAAGGTGTTCCACCTACTTGAGAACATGACCATGGTGATCATTTGCAACCAGGAAGTGTACCACCTAACATCAAACCTTGCAAGTACCCATATGCATAAAAGAGTGAGATTGAGCATATGGTTCAAGAAATGTTAGATTTTGGCATCATTTAGCCTATCCAAAGTGTTTTTTATTCACCAATGGTGATGATTTACAAAAATAAAGGTTCATGGAATATCTATCCAAATTATAGAGAGCTCAACAAAATGACCATTAAAGATAAGTTTATTATTCATATCATTGATGAATTATTACAAGGAGCACTTTTCTTTAACAAGTTGGATCTCTATTCTAGATATCATCAAATCAAAATGAGTCAAGAAAACATCCCCAAAATAACCTTTAGAATGCATGGATATCATTATGAGTCGTGATTCCATTGGTATTACTAATGCACCTTCCACATTTCGAAGATTGATGAATTCTATTTTCAAACCCTTCCTCATAAAATTTGTGTTAGTGTTTTTTGATGATGTACTAATCTACAACAAATCTTAGCAAGTGCATGTATAACATGTTAACATTGTTGGGGAATGAAATTGAAAAAAATATGCAACAAATAACACAGTACTACAAACAACTGAAGAGGGAAAAACAATTTAGAAGAATAGAGGTGGAGTCTAAAGAAACCATTACAACACTTAAGCACAGAGCACTATGATCAGAACATCACACTGCATATTTCACATCTTGATCAACATGATCTATTGTGCAATCTGAAATCACTTCACATTCGGCATATGATAATGACCCAAGGGATCTTGTTTTATAGACTCAATATGATCTGAAAATATCAAACGAGTTTTGATACCAACTTGATCTGTAATATCAACAAACTTTGATATGAATTCAGCCCAAAAATAATTAGATGTCAATTAGTTCATAAGTAAACACTAAACATCCAACCAAATTCGTAAAATGAAGATCGACTTGACTATTTGCAAAAATATCATGTGAAAACACTTGTTTATCCATGAACTTCATTAACTAATAACAACTTGCGGAAATAACGAGTGTCAAAATAGAGAGAAATAAAAACAACAAATAAAATATCTCATTACATAGTTTGATAACAGAGTTCCAAATAGTGAGACCAATCTATTAATGCTCAAATGCTTGATACAATGATGACTTACAATGGCCAATTTGAAGACACCCTTAAAGCCTGTTATTCCAACCCAGAAACACAGTTCACCATTGAATTCCTCACAAAATTCTAAGAAGAACAAGTATAAACTCAACTATGTTCTGAACAGGTGCCCAAAGACCCCCCTTTGCACGTATATAGACATTATGGGTCTCATGCATGAAAAATGGTAATAAGACTTTCATACATAGCACTTTTACATAGAACTAAAATCACCATCAAATTCCTCTCGAAATTCTGAGAAAAATGAGTATAAACATTATATACCTCTCTCAAAGAACTCAATAGCACACAAAACAAGACAAATCTAAAATAGGAACATCTCTTGCATGCAAAATGAGGAAAATATGCACTTGGCAGAAACTTATATGCATCATTCCTCCAATTTTGTATGCATTTCCATGTTTGTACTCGTTTGGATCTAGGTTTATATAGGCGTGGGCAGCCTAACCGTGGCCCATTATATTCCTAAGGCATTTTTTATAACTTAAATATATTTTGTTTTGTTTGTCATAAAAAGAGTTGCATGTGGCGCATTGGTAGGAGGCTATAGTTAATACTTTTGAATATTTCATGGAATAGCCTCCTGGAGGTCATGGGTTCGATAACATTCAATCCCCAACAAATTTTATTCTCCCTTAGCCATTATTGGTCAATCAGAGAGTGCCATGTGGCACTCTTTGGTTGGTCCATCTATTTTCTGCATCATCACCACGTCATCTACCACTTGTACCTGTATGAATCGGCCACCTCAGCATCCAGTCATATTCCAACTTTATTGTACGATCATTCCACATCAGTGCCATGTCACCTATATGGATTGCCACGTGTCACTTCCAGATAGATACAACTAGGTGAAAAAAATTCCAAAAATGAGTGACACGTAGTAGCCTCTCTTGCTTCAACGTCATATTTTTGACGTATGCATGACATCATCCTGACAACTGTATGGATGGCCACATGGCAACCCCATTTTTCTTACTTTTTCCAAACTTTAAATGACCATAACTTTCTCATACAAACTTTGTTTGAGTCCGTTCAAATTACATTGGAAATATCTCATCTAGCTCTACGAAATGAATTTATTTTCATTCTCATTTTAGAAGATAAAAATTGTATCATTTTGTATCCTCTTGGATCTTTTTTTAGTGTTCTGGATCCTCCTGAATCACAAGATATAACCAAATCCCATAAAATCTGGAATATCTTATCCACATACAATCGTAGATGGTTAGAATTGATTCCAAAAAATACACTCTGTCAAGTCAACTCGATGGGACTCGACTCGATCGATTATTCGTCCAACCTGTAGTCGATTGCAGGGTTGGTCGATCCACCACCCGACTATCTTCGATTGTTGGTTGATTGTCCAACCAAAAGGAACATCGACTACTCGAACTATTGGTGTGGTGTGTTGGTCAATCACCCAACCAACTATGTCCATATGTAGGTCGGCCTCTCGACTGGCTGAACCCAGAAGATGCATGATGAACCATTAATGCTTGATGTTCCAACACCCCCCCCCATCAACACACATATACAAAGGTTCAGGAGGTGAAATTACATCATTGGAAAACCCCCCCATAATTGTAGCTTCCTGAATCCCAAGCAAAGTGTGGAGCTTGATAAATCTGGATCTTTGAAGATATCGACAACTTTATATTTAGTACGACAATATTCGAGAGAAACAAAATTATCATGAACCAACTATCACAAATAGTAAGCATGGAGCTCAACATGCTTCATATTACTGTGAGAAACAAGATTTTAAGTAATCTATATGGCACTATTATTATCATGGAAGATTGTAGTCGAGGTATGAACAAGAAATCCAAGCTTTCCCAAAAGTTGACGAATCCAAATTGCTTCAGTACCTTCTTGAACAACGCCATGAAATTTTTCTACATTTTTTTTTTTTTTTGTATCTAAGGGAATTGGTAATGACGACGATATCTGGCTTGCGTGATACAGGGTCTAATCCCATCGGTTACCTTATAAACCCTAGGGAGAACAACACCGCGTACAAGCTTGGCCTCCAGATAAGACGAGGTTTGAACTCGTGACCTGCTTAGCAACATGAACACCTTAATAGTACGTCCGCTGGACACTAGACCGCACCCCTACGGACTTATTTTTCTTATGTAGTTGATAGAGAGACTAAATTATGTTTCTTGCATGACCACACCAAAGGTATACTACTATAGTGAAAAACATACCCAGAAGTCGGATTTTGGTCATCTCCACCGCCAGCCCAGTTGGAATCGGTGAAGTCGACTAGAAAATTTGAAATATGACAATATTTGATACCAAAGTGAGTGGTACCCTTCAGATATAGAACAATGCAATTGACTACCTTCCAGTGGATTTATTTAGGATCCTACATGAATCAATAAATCACACTAATAGTAAAGGAGATAACAACTCGACTATGAGTAAGATAAATAATACTTCCAACCAATTGTCGATAGAGTGTAGCATCAACAACATGTGTTTGATAGGTTTTAGTAAGCTTCACTCCAGACTAAAAAGGAGTGGCACAAGGCTTGAAATCAACCATCTTAAAACATGTCAATAGATCCATTACATATTTAGAATGAGAAATGAAAAAACCATCACATAGTGGTAATACTTGAAGACCCAAAAAATAATGCAGAGTGTCAATATTTGTCCTGTCAAAGAAGTCGACAAGTTGCTTTTTCAATTTAAATATGAGAGCATTAGTTTCCAGTAATGATTAAGTCATCAACATATACAAAAAAAATCAAGGTGTCTCTGTTGGAGTGGAGAACATACAGATTGTGATTAGATTCACTTTGTTTAAATCCTAGCCTAAGAAAGAAACTATCAATCATAGCATACCAAACCTGAGGAGCCTGCTTCAAACCATAAAGTGACTTCTTAAGTCAACATACCAAATTGGAATCTGTCACAAATCCAAGTGGTTGTTCCATGTAAATTTATTCAGGTAGATCGTCGTGAAGAAAGGCACTCTTTACATCCATCTGATGAATCTACCATCCAAAATGAGCAACAAAGGAAAGAATCGATCATACTGATTTCATCTTTGCAATAGGGGCACAAGTTTTAGTGTATTCAATGCCTTCTTTTTGAGAAAATCCCTTCACGACGAGGCATGCTTTATGTCACTCAAAAACACCATCAGAGGTGAATTTGGTCTTGTAGACCCATCGACACTTTACAATGTTCTTTCCATGAGGTCGGGGAACCAATTCCTAGGTTTGATTCTTCGACAAGGAATCAATCTCAGTATTCATGGCCTATTCCCATTTGGGTCATCCTTTGATATCGTATTAGGTAACAAGATCAAAGGTTTCAAGGATGTGAGTCATGAGGGAAATGATGACATGTTTCTCATGACTTTGGGTCTGTCATCTACAGGATGCATCTCCAGCATCATCTCCAGCAGATTCAATTGTCTTGGCAGCCCAGTGGGGCAAAAAAGAAATAGGTGAACTTTGGTTCATTTCAGTAGGTTGATCAGAAGTTGAAGGTTATGTAGTCAATGAACCTGTCAAAATGGAATATGTTGGACTAGTTGACTCAGAGATTTATGGTCGAGTCGAAACAAACATAAAGTTCGATGGACCAATCGAAGGACTAAAGAGAGGAGCAGGAGAACCAGTGTCCAAGACAACATCAAAGGGAGCATACTGTAACAATCCAAATAAGGAATTTATCAACTTGACTCCAGAATACTTCTGATCAAACTGAACATTACGTCAGATGCTAATATGTCGTCATATAGGATCAAACAATCGATAGGATTTTGACTCTTAAGAGTGTCCCATCATGATGCAAGCATGACCCTTTTCATCCAATTTCTTTTGAAAATCATCAGGAATGTGATCCCATGATATCCAAACACACGAAGGTTCCCAACAAAAGGTTTATTTCCATACCATCATTCAATAGGAGTCATGGAAGGAACAACTAGAGTTGAAATGTGATTGAGATTTAATCCATTTTTTAATTTCTTTAAAAAAAAAATTGAGTTATAATATTTGAGGTTTGACATTTTATTTTGTGCTATAAGATGTTTAATTTTTCAAAAACCCTTACATATTGAATAATCATGGTCAACAAAATTTTGCGCAAGAGAAAATATGATCGCACTCGAGATGAAACTCGTCATAACAAACCAGCGGAAGAGCGTTATTGGAGAAAGAAACGAGAACATGAAAATATTGAAGGAAGAAATAATGATGATGTAAACAGAGATTTGCATCCTAATTCTCAACAAGAAGAAGTCCAACCAAGTATGCATACATATTGTCTAGATTAAGTTTAGAATTCAAATTTAAATTATTTTTTAATATAATTGATTATAATTTGAATTTCATATTTTTCAAAAAAAAAAAAGATTTTCCTCATAACATTGATGAATTTGTTGAAACCGAAATTGAAGCAAAAGTTGAATCACCTACAGGTAATTTAGATAATACAAGATTCAAACACTTGTATATTTTAATTAATTTATGATTTGGCCTAGTTTTTTAATATAAGTTAAATTGAAATATGCAGGAGATATCAACATTGATGATGAAATGTCAAAAAATGTTGATACTTACAAATTTGGGGAGAAAAAACTTGACCATATTATAAGATATTGTGTTAAGAATATGTATAATATGTTTTTCAAAGATGAATCCATAGCAACAGAAGTTCAACTTTTGAGAGGTCTAATAAGGTCGAAAAAATTAAAAGAAGCTACATCATTATTGGGTATTCAAAAGTCGACAAAAGATTCAAAGTTGAAATAGAATGTCTTTGAGAATATAACTAGCATATTAAAATCTTTTGGAAAATCTCAAAAAAAAGATGTCAGTGTTGCACGTAGAGTAATACAAACAACGATTGTTCTATCTAGCAATATAAAATATCGTTTGACACAACACATGGAACAATCAATGGGAACCTCAAGAAAAACATTGTACAAACATAGACAATTCTGATTGCAAATAGATGCAAAGGATGAACTTGCTTGATGGACAGTTATTTCTAGACAACCCTACAAAGATAACTTGCAGAAAATGTTAAAGAAATGGCCTGTAATTATTGGTTGAAAAAATCTCGTGTTTCACCACATACAAGGTATGTGTTGCAACGAAGAATAGGACAAGGTTTATATGAAGAACATGCAAAACATATATTGCCAATGACACAAATAGAATTATTCAACAAGTTCAAAGAAAAGCACAAATAAGTTAAAATGTCCATTAATACATTTTTGCAACAAAAACCATAGTTTGTTAGACCCATCACTTTTCATGACACTTGTTGTTGTTGTTGTTATCATGTGTAATTTGAGTTATATTACAACACTTTTCTTTATTTTGGTAAAACTTTCTGGGCAAGTTCACCTCCTTCCACAATATGTGGTTTTATATCTCAAATTCTATGTGAAAGAGAAGGTGATGAATTATTTTACCAAAAAAAAAGTGTTGGTGGAAAAAAATGTGATTGTTGTGGAAATCTAATTTTATTTCACTCCAAGTATCCTATTGATATGAACGATCAATATTTGTCTGATATAACAGTCAATTGGAAGATATATGAATATATCAGTAACACTACTACAAGTTCTTCAAATGTTGTTTCCAAAAGGATTGATTTGAAAGTGGATAAAATTTGTGTGATATATTTTTTGAAGAAGTTTGAGAAACAAATTTATAAATACACCAAGCATTCACATAGAGATCGATGGAAAGACATACAATTCAAACAATCTCGTGAAGTGTTTCCACTAGGGACGATTTTATCTGTAGTTGATTTTGCAGAGAATTACACATTCGCTGCACAAAAAGAAATACAAAGTGAATATTATCATTTTGATCAAGTCTCTATATTTGTCCACGTTATATATAGACATTCTCAACAAAGTGTTGATAACATAGAAAGAATCGATGACAATCGGCATGTTATTAAATAATATCACTTTTATATATAAGTGATGATCGAACACACGATACACATTATGTACAACATTGCTTTGATAAATTTTATGATTCATTGAAAAACTTTGGGATTGGATTCGATCAACATTGGATATGGTTAGATGGATGTGTGGATCAATTCAAATATTCACGATCATTCTATTGGTTGTGTCATCTTCACAAGAAATCAAACATTACACATTGTTGGAATTTCTTTGAGACTAGTCATTGAAAACAAGAGCATGACATTGCAGGGGCATGTGTAAAATGAGAACTTCGAAGGTATCAATTGAACCCTCATGTCGATCGATTTTAATATTCTTATCAAGTTGTTGAATGGTGAAAATAGGCGCTAAGCCATGGAAATAATCCGTCAAAGGATGTGTGCAGGTGTGTGTGTATATATATGTTGTACACACATGTGATATTTTTATTTGCATTCAAAAATATGATTTTCAATCATGTTGAATAGAGAAAGTTAATAAGTTCTTGTCTTTAACATGTTTATTATATTTACATTTCATATTTATGTTTAATTAAATTATTATTGAACCATGTGCAGGTTTTTTTGGCATATTGGTATCCAAGATGTAGATAGATCAATCCCATATGAGGCTAGTACAATACATGGGACTCAAAAATTGCATTCAATTAAAACAAAACCCTTTCAAAATGTGTTTGCATTTGATGGAAGAAATGAATCTTTTTTTTGTTTAGTTTGCATAGAGGACACAAAATCCACAAAATTTTTTGAAAACGAAACTGAGAAATATGTTAAATCTTGAAGACACACTGAAATTAATACAAAGGGGAAAATGCCACTTGCAATCTTAGAGGAGATTGAATCAAATGAAACTATAGTTTCAATTGATGGCGATAGAGTTTATGATCTTGTTAGAGAAGGTAAAATTTATGTTTCAATTGTTCAAACACATTTGTTATGCCTAATCAGTGTAGATTTACATGTACTATATAGATATATAAAATTTATATATAGTACAATTGTGTGCATGTGTGTGATCTAACAAGAACTGCTTATTGGAATATGACAAGTTATTTGCAGGATATGTCTTTGTTGTGGTTGCACCTATAGACAACAATTAAAATGTTAAATATTATTTGATGCGATGCACACAAGGAAAGATGAAATTATTAGAAGATTTTGATGATAACGGTTTTATATATGAAAGAGGATCCATCATATTAAAAGGTTGTTTTTTTCAAGAAACCCATCAAACCAATAGTCATGTTCACTTTCAAGACTATCATTCAGATGTCATAAGTTGTCAATATAGTCATTTGGTATGTGCAGCGTGCATAAAGTTAATAGAGGTTCAATCAAGGAAAAGATCAAAAGTTATAAAATGGAAAATGTCAAAAGTCGATCATGAACGAATAATTGAAGATGGCATACCATTACGATTTTTTAAACAAACTTGACATTCTAGAATTTTTTATTTTGCATCAAGTACACATATATGATTATATTATTATTGTTGTAACGGTTTTGGTCTTTTTTTTTAATTTCCCCTTAAGAATAATCATATTTTATTATCCACAAATGAAGGATGGCTTATCACTATTATTCAAGGAAAACCAAGTCACTTTAAATGACCCATTGGTGACCCATTAGTTGTCCTTAAGGGGAACTTCCATGCCTCTACATGTCTTGGGCCAGTAACTTATCTCCTTATGTTCCATTGGTGGTCAATTAAAGAAAACTAGGGTTCATTGAGGTCAATTAAAGAAAACTATAGATGGATTAGGATTGATTGATCCTTATTTGCATACTTGTAGATGAAGAATGGTTTCCCAACCCTTCTTAATGTTACATATATATGGAGAAGAGTTGGTCTAACCTTCTAGGATTGCTAGAAAGTATTGCAATGGATATGATAATAAAAAATTGTCAGTGGATCATTTCTCCATATACCACTAAAGAAGTTAAGTATATGGATATTTTGGAATTATGGATAAAATTGAAATATAATATGACAAAGAGAAGGTTCATCCAATCATTCCTTAAGCTTCCACTAGTAAAGATTAATCTAGTTATATTCCATTGCAACCATAGGAACAACTGAATCTAAAATTAACATTAAGAACACCATGAAATTAATACATATGGGATGGATAAGGTCCATTCAATCCTTCTCCTTTCCACTTTACATCATGTTAAATAAGATAATTAATTACATGATGAATCTAAATCAAGATGGATCATCTAACACTTCTACATTTAATTCCTAAAAAATATAAACTATAGATGGAGAAGGATCAACCAAACCTTCTCTATGATACTTGCATATTGAACCAACTCCAGCACTAAAATAAATTTACATAAATGAATCCCATCTACAAAATATATTAAGGAAAAATTATTTATTGGGCATATAAAGAATTTGGTGAACAAGTTATTTCACCCAAAAGAATCTACCCTCCCTTGTTATAACCCTAATTTGCACAATACATGCTTACCTGGCATCAGGTTATCTCATAGCCCTTCTTTGCCAATAAATCACTGAACAACTCTTCTTAAAAACCCCATTTTTAAAATCCCACGCGCCCTGCTCCATTACTGCACGCGTGTACACACTAGCTGACTCACTACAACCCACGTGTACCTACAAAAGCACAAAAAAAGGAAATTTTATGATGGAACACACAACTTTGGGAAAGTTAACTAAACCTTTCGGCCATGCATGGCCAATCACTCAACCAAATACCTAGCTCCTTCTAGCCTATAAAATAAGGGGTAGGGGTCCCATTTCAAAGGAGGAAAATCATAGTAGAGAAACTATACCCAAATTGGCATCCCCTTTGTCCCAACCTTTATCCATCCTTGTGCAAAGAGAATTATAGAGAAAAGCAGTTGGAAGACAGTTGAAGAGGAGCCTAGGACTAGTTTCGAGGAGCAGTGTCGACCACATATTGTAAGTTTACTCTTGTGAATATTAATACAAAAAGGAATACTTTTCTCGTCCCACCATATCATGTGTTCAAGTTGAGTATTTATTTTATGATATTGTCACATCTAACCCAACAATTAGTATATGAAATGCATGTTCGTAGCTCTATGTTTGTTCATGTGTGAATGCAGGCCAGCTTTGGGAGGAGGCCCGCAAGCAAAGAGTGAGTGAAGACAAAGGGATCGACATCAAATGAGGGACTTAAGGTAGAGTTATCTAATCTTGTTTACACCTTTGTATTGCATGTGTTTGGGGTTTTGTGTCGAGAGAATAGGAAGAGTAGAGGCATTTGGAATGGTCATTTTTTTGCATGCATGATCAAAGCCCTTAAATTCTAAGTCCATAGGGGAGACTTACCCAACAACAGAATTGGCGACCGTGCTGGGGATCTCTAGGGTTTTCTGTGATTGCTTTCTTGGGTATTTTTAAAAAATTGGTTTCATCCTTTATTTTTAAAGTTTCTGCAAAAGTCTGAGCTAACAGAGATTCTGTTCTTCCATACCAGTTGTCTCTAATTCTTTTCTTGGATGCATTTTTTTACAAGAGTCACAGAGGTACATGCAGCCTATACAAGGCCTACACGCGTGTACCTGCGCCTTACCTTCATACAGCCCGCGTGTACATGCTAGCTGATGAAGTGCCAGTCGCGTGTATGATTTCAGAGAATCTCTTTTAGAGAGGCAGTCATCCTCTCCCCTATCAGAAGTGATCCTTCTTAGGGGTTCTCTGGAACTCATTCTAAGTCTCTATTTTTTGCAGTTTGTAGCTTAGGTTCCACCTCAAATTGGTTTTGTTCTATGAATTTTTCCCTGCATTGTTTTCTTTTTCCTAGAAAAGTCATTTTATGAGTCTTCAAGAGATTCTAATTCTCAATACCAGTAGTCTCTACCAGTACGTGATTTCTTGAATTTTTTATTTTTGAAGAGTTGCATAAGTACACGCAGCCTGAATAAGGTCTGCACGGGCCCTGAATTTACATAGCTCGCGTGCACATGCTAGTTGTTGAACTGTCAGTCACGTACCTATTGAGAAAAAAATTGTTGAGGGAGAGGTAGTCATCCTTTTCCTTATCAGGAGTTATACCTCTCAGGTTTCTTGGTCTCTGTCATAGTAGTCAGTAACTTAGGTTTGATCACAGCAATAGCTTGTTTTTTCATTAGAACGATTTCTAGTGTTTCCTAGCTTTTTTAACTTATTTTTAGCTTGAAATTTTAAGAAAAATGAGTTGCATTTTGAAAAAAAATTCCCCCTCATGGTTGGGGGGGGGCATGAATCGTGCATTCATCAGTCTCTTTTAGAATATTTTGTTATTTCTTCTTTGATTGGAAGAAAATATAAAAAAAAAAAAAAAAAACTTAGGTTGTTAGATCTCTTTCTTTCTTGGCATTTGCTTTGCATTGTTATTTGAAAAAGAAAAAGAAATTAGCATAGTGTTGTGTTTTCTTCTCATCTTAAAAGAATTTCAAAAGAAAAATAAGAAAGATAATCCTTCTTTGCTAGTGTTCTTATCATTTCTTTTTCCTACAAGAGTCTTAACAACATCAATTGCACTACCACACCTTTTGAGTAAATCAAGCCTTAAAAAGAATGCTAATTAAAAATAACTATACTTTTATGTTTGTAGGGTCCATCAACTAGTTTAGGGTAAGGGACTTGAATTAGGTTGGAGAGGAAACTCTTCAAGGCCGTTAAAACAAACATACGAGTATGTGCTAATGAGTGTAGAAGTCCAGTAATGTGGAAATTATCTAGGACCCCCCTCTAACACAGGGGTTAAACATGAGGTCGCGTGCAGAAAGGTAGCAGAGATAACCCCTCCAAAGCCGGACCAAGCGTAGTGGGGAACACATATAGAGGACTTGTCTTGGGATTCCATTGATCGCATTTTCCACGGAGCTTCATGGGTGTCGAATCCATTCGAGGTCCTCATTCGTCTTCCAGAACACTTGATTTCGATACCCTTGATAGGTTTCGAGCTTGATACCCTGCTCCTTGCAGTCCACCCGACTGTCGACTGTACCCGCCTAGTGATTGTTCACGAGCTAGAAACCTAGTTTCCTTTATTTTAGGGACTTACATAGGTGATCACGGGGGTATATCGTAGTACCTAGGGCAGACATCGAGCCACTCTTTGCAAAGTATACCCGGAGGGTGCTTCCGTATTCGAGTTGCACTTGCACTGGTAAGTTTCTCTAGTGTTGGTTGGTGTAAATGTTTTTCCAACTAGTTAGTCGTTTGCTTGATTTGCCTTTAGAAAATTTTAGTGTGTGCTCTGTGCTCCCTAGTTTTCCATAGTGAGTTAGTCAGTCGTGGCTTTGGGTCTCTGACCTAGGGTGGTAGACCACCCACTCCGTCGGTCGCGAGGACTTTTTGGTCTTCCAGTTCAGAACATGGAGCCACCTCTTCATAGGTGTTGTTTTGATAACACTGGTTTTCCAGAGTCAGTGTGTGAGACTTTTACGAATTTGAACGATCACGCAAGGGGAGAACCTGTGCATAGGATTTTCATGGCTAAATTTCTCGTCGATACCAATCAAGGAACCCCTTCACAAGGGGATTCTTGTGCTTTTCCTTTCTTTGGAAACGTTGGTGTCCCTTTCATGGCCACTTTGTACATTCCTGGGTTGAATGTGGGATTACCAGTTTGGTTGGGTACCATTCCAAATGGCCCAAATGCTCTTGACGCTTCCTAGTTAAGCACTTTATGTCATGGGCACCATGTTGATGTTCATTCATCAACAAACTCTTCTCCTCCTCATTCTCCTGCCCCTGGTGAAAGTACAGTTACTAGTAACCGAAAGAGTAAACGAAGTAGAAAGAGGAAGAATAGGAAGAAAAAATCACCAACCTATGCAATTCATGTTGGAGATAGTACCTCAACCTCTGTAGGTCATGTTGAAGACTAACACCTAGCCTTTGCAAGTCACGTTGGGGGCAAGCACCCAGCCTCTACCAGTCACGCTGGGGGAAAAATTCCAGTCCCTTCTAGTCATACTGGCAATATGTCTGCTGCCTCTGCGAGTCATGTTATCGATTCTTCACCAACCTCTGCAAGTCATGTTAGAGATGCGCAACCAACCATTTCTATTCATGTTGGGGGCATTGATTCTGCTGAGAAACCTAGACGGATAGGACGTAAGCCTACGTTCCCTTGTAAGCTTTGCAAGGGAGATCACCTTACTCATTTGTGTCCTGGCATTCCAGAGGTACAAATATTGTGGTCCCTGTCTACAAGCTCTTATGATTCTAAGTCTTCTAAGGTTTCCTCTCAGCCTATTCAGCCAGTAGTTGAGAAATTGGTCATGCCAATGCAGTCATCGGCTGATCCCACTCCTCTTTTGAGGGGTGAGGTGCCTTTATATCTTGTAGTCTCTCAGCCTATTCAACCATTGGTTGAGAAATTGGTCACGCCGATGCATTCATCGGATGATCCAACTCCTCTTCTAGGGGGTGAGGTGCCTTTAGACCATGTAGTCTCACAGCCTATTCAGCCATTGGTTGTGAAAGTGGTCATGCCGATGCAGTCATTGGCTGATCCCACTCCTATTCTAGGGGGTGAGGTGCCTTTAGACCATGTATTCTCACAACCTATTCATCCATTGGTTTAGAAAGTGGTCATGCCTATGCAATCATCGGATGATCCCACTCCTCTTTTGGGGGGTGATGTTCCTTTAGACCATGTAGTATCGTAGCCTATTCATCCATTGGTTGTGAAAGTGGTCATGCCGATGCAGTCATCGGCTGATCCCACTCCTCTTTTGAGGGGTGAGGTGCCTTTAGACCTTGTAGTCTCTCAACCTATTCATCCATTGGTTGAGAAAGTGGTCATGTTGATGCATTCATCGACTGATCCCACTCCTCTTTTGAGGGGTGAGGTGCCTTTAGACCATGCAGTCTCTTAGCCTATGCAACCATTGGTTGAGAAAGTGGTCATGCCCATGCAATCTTCGGTTGATCCCACTCTTCTCTTGGAGAGTGTCGAGTCTATCAAAGTGGTCACGTCAATCTTTGGCTGATCCCACTCCTCTCTTGGGGAGTGAAGTGTCTACCAACTATGTTTTTAGCGTTTCCAGTTTAGTACTTTCAAAACTAGGGGGCATTCCACTCATTCTGAGTACACCCCCTCCAAGCCCTAGGATGGTTTCCTTTGATTGGAATGATCTTGTTGAGCCCCGTCTTCCCTCTTCTGCACCTTTTCAAATAAGGGTTGAGTTTAATTCAACAAACATTTATCGATGTATTGTGGATGAAGGAGCTTCTGCAAGTATTTTATCCTCCTCGGTTTGGAAAGTATTGGGATCTCCTGAGCTTGTGTCTACTTCGCATGAGTTTTTGGCTTTTGACAGACGTCCTAGTGAATATTTAGGGGTTCTTCCTCAGTTACCTATCTCATTATGTGGGAATATTGTCCTTGTCGATGTTATAGTGGTGCAAGGCTTGTTAGATTTCAATATGATTCTCAGGCATGATTATGTATATGCTATGAACGTTGTGGTGTCTACCCTCTTCCGGGTGATGCATTCCCTCATAATGGAAGCATTGTCACTATTGACCAACTGGCATCTGATAATCATCATCCTAATTCAACGTTAGTTTAGGCTGCCCCTTTATATGTTCCTAGTGTTAGTGTAGACTCTACCTCGCCACATGTTAATTATGTGGCGTCTTATCCTTAGTTTTCAATTTCTTCTGAGTAGGAACCTGTGCCATCATGTTTTCCTTCTCGAGACTTGGTCTGAACAATTGATCCTTTGGTTTATCTAATGGAGGCATGGGATCCCTTGCTTCCCCCTCTAGGTCTAAGTGATTTTGAGTCTCCTTCTGAGTCTGATCTCGTTGTTTGTATATCCGCAAGCCCTCATTCTTCTGATTCTTCGTTGATAGACTCTGCTAGTCCTGGACAGAGCATCCATCATCATATGGAATATGGTCAATTTACTCCACCCTTAGGAACTGTCGACCCTCGCTTGCGTGAGTTCTCAGATTTTGAATTGCCTTCAGATGAATCTATCCTTGAAGCCATGACTACAGTTTTTATACTGAGGGAAGACCTGCACCATGGTTTATGTGCTCTTCCCCTTTGGGAGACTTTCCAAGTTGACTACTGAAGAGACTCTTGGTCTAAGCCTAGTAGTGGGGTTTACCTAAACCGTTTTCATACATGAGTTGTAGCTCCCTATGGGTCTTTTTTTAAGCCCTTTTCAGACCCTCTAAACATGAAAATATTGTCGAGTGATCGTGTGGCCTTTAACGCTCGTTAAACTGGAATTTGAAGTCACATCTGTCCGGCGGTAGTTTACCCCTTTTTCAGTTCGGATGGCCAACTGTACGAACAAAGGTATACTCTAGGAGCTATAGTCCCCTAGGAGTATTCTCATGTATGATTTTAACCCTTTTTCGAGCCTGAGGGACTAAATTTACAAAAAAGGAACCCCCATGGAGTCCATAGTTAAGCTCTTTTTAGACTCCCTAAAATTGAAAAGATTGTTGAGTGACCTTATTCTTTTACACTCGTTAAACTAGTCCAGAAGAACATTCCTGACAGAATCCATAGTTAAGATTTTTTCAGAATCCTTAAAAATGAAAAAATTGTCGAGTGATCTTGTCTTTATCACACTCGTTAAAATGGTTTCGAATAGACGTCTTTTCGGTGCTAATTTACCCCTTTTTCGAATTAACTAGACTACCTTCGAAAAAGGTACCATAGTGGAGTCTCCTTACCAAGCTAGACTACTGATCTTACCTTCTCTAGGCTCATTAAACTTACACCGAAGGATGTTATCATTGTGTCTTGTTAACCTCATTTCATTCATGCGTCTTTGGCCTAATGTCGGCTCCATGTTTCTCTCAACTGAACCATCTAAAGCATGCCTTATAACGCAAGCATTGTAGCACTTTTCCTTTTCGTCTTGACACCTTGACCCCTGGAGGAATTTTTGCGAGTATGTTTTCCTACTTTGAACATCAATCTAGTCCTTGAGCCTAGAGCTAGTATGTTTGCGACACTCGTTCCTCCTTTGTAATGTAGAATTCTTTATTCCTTTTCAATCTTTTCATAGTTATTTGAAAAAGATTAAAAAAAATCAAATATACCCCAAAAAGAGGAAGGGAAAAGTATTTTCTTTTTTTATTGGTAGCACAATGAGTCTCCCTTGGATAAAGCATGGACTTAGAATTTAAGGGCTTTGATCATGCATACAGAAAAATGACCATTCCAAAGGCCTCTACTCTTCCTATTCTCCCGACACAAAACCCCACACACATGCAATACAAAGGTGTAAACAAGATTAGATAACTCTACCTTAAGTCATTCGTTTGATGTCGATCCCTTTGTCTTCACTTTCTCTTTTCTTGCGGGCCTCCTCCCAAATCTGACCTGCATTCACACATGAACAAACAGAGAGCTACGAACATGCATTTCATATACTAATTGTTGGGTTAGATGTGACAATATCATAAAATAAATACTCAACTTGAACACATCATATGGTGGAACGGGAAAAGTATTCCTTTTTGTATTAATCTTCACAAGAGTAAACTTACAATATGTGGCCGAAACTGCTCCTCGAAACTAGTCATGGGCTCCTCTTCAACTGTCTTCCAACTTCTTTTCACTATAATTCTCTTTGCACAAGGATGGATAAAGGTTGGGACAAAGGGAATGCCAATTTGGGTATAGTTTATCTACTATGATTTTCCTCCTTTCAAATGGGAACCCTACCCCTTCTTTTATAGGCTAGAAGGAGCTAGCTATTTGGTCGAGTGACCATCCATGCATGGTCGAAAGGTTTGGTTAACTTTCCCAAAGCTGTGTGTTCCGTTAGGAAATTTACTTTTTTCGTGCTTTTGTAGGTACATGCGGGCTGTAGTGAATCAGCTAGTGTGTACATGCATGCAATAATGGAGCAGGGCGCGTGGGCTTTTAAAAATGGGGTTTTTAAGAAGAGTTGTTCAGTGATGGCTTGGTAAAGAAGGGCTATGAGATGGCCTGATTCTAGGTAAGAATGTATTATGCAAATTAGGGTTATAACATCCCCCGATTCGTATTTTGGATGGATTTAGTTGTGGTCCTCCTATCTTTGAGATATCACATGTATGGACCATAACATCTAACCTACACTTTTGAAGAGAAACAAGGCATTGTTGAATCTCAAGAATAGTAATGGGTCTTTTTTCAATGTTGGCATCCCAATGAAATCAACACAACTTGGGTATTTTGTACAATAGATAAGTGTATAATGGAATAGGTGTACTATTAGACAGGTGCTTTGGACAAATTTTTAAGTTTCATTAATTCCAAGTGTATAGGTTGTTTGGATCCTTCATTGTTATCTAATGGTTATACTATGGTGAAAGTGTATTGTTAGACAATAGTTTTATGTTCGACAAGTGTACTATTGGACAATAGTTTTGGTGTGTTCATTCCTATATGCCTAAATAATGATTAATGAGTTTTTATCTTAATTTAAAATTAATCTTGTACTCATTTAGAATTAATCATTATCTCAACATAATATTTTACATGCTCAAATGTTGTGAATACACACATATATTTTTCTACACAAAATATTCAAATACATAGTTCTCTTGATTCTCTCAATTGATAGGCTCACAATGATGGATGAGACATGTGATACAATATTCTAGTGTATTACCCATTGATTCACTAGCAATGAATCTAAATCCATTAAAATTTCTCTAGATTACTTCATTAATGAAATAAAACATAATTACAAAATAAAATTCATGGTTATTTTGTGTGTTATCCAATGGTGTATTAGACCTTCCACTACACAATGAGATATTACCAACTAAAGTAATGGTACGTTTAGAGATATATAAGGAAGACAATTTAAAATATGTGAAATCTAAATATCCAATTAAGCAGTTCTTTATTTTGAATGCTACATGCCATAATAAGGTGTCCCCTTTTATAATATACAACTTCTTGTAAGATTTTCTTTCTTGTAAGGTCTTTTTTTCATTTTATTGGACTCTTACTTTTTAAGAAGATTCTTTATTGTAAGGTGTTTTTTCCATTTTGTTGGATTCTTACTTTTTAAGTTGATTCTCCAGGAAACTTTCTTACTCAAACTCTATTTCTTTTACCAAATTTGAAATCTATGGACTGCAAATGCGTGAAACTCATAAATTAAAAAAATTGAAATCTATGGACTGCAAATGCATGAAACTGATAAGTTAAAAAAATATTAAATGAACCCAAACACATATTGCACCATCCAAATCATCTATTGTATTATTGAAACCTAAAACATATACATATCTCATTTTTCTTCACACAAGAAACCTACTATAACAAGAGGATATTGAAAATACCAAATTCAACCTATTATGACTTTCAAGGCCAACAAATGCATCCACCATGAAATTCAAATGGTGCAATAAAAATAATTACAATTTTATTTAATTTATATCTCTATTATAGGTTATGATGAATGTATTAATTACAATTTCATTTAATTTACATCTCTATTATTTAAATTATATCTCTATTATAGGTTATGATGAATGTATAATTTAAGAGCCAAAATTAAATGTTTAAACACTATGTGAGAAAATATAGAGAGGGTATTCCAATCTTTCACTAATGTGTTGGGAATAAATATAATCATCAATTTGGTAAAGGAGTTTTTGTGCTAAATAAGATTAATGGCATTTTTTTAACTAATTAGTTTATGAGTGTATAACAATTGAGAGTGTCAACTCTTATTTCTTTGATCCATTTAACCCATATTACCATATTAAACACTAATATGCAAGGCAACTAATATTATATATAAACTTGCCAATTTGAATTATTCAAATAGTGATTGAAATTCATTGCATGCAACTACTAAAATGAGTATTTTGAGAGTGTTAAACCAAAAAAAAAAAATATTCAAATAGATGAATAAATGGTAGAAACACAGAAAGTACTCAGGTATATAGAAAATTCAACTTCAACTAAAAATAAAATTAATAATAATAGAGTTTAATATAGTTTAAGAGTTTGTCTCCATAAATGTATATTGTCATAGAGCAATTTAATAAAGTCTACACATTCTTTTCAGATTCAAATCCTACATCTTCGCCATCTTGCAAAAATCACTGACCAGGTTATACTTTGTTCTGCCAGAGTCTATCAATCACACTGTCAACATCCCACTGCAAAGGACAAGAATTGCAAATTATTGATACAACTATCCAACACAAATATCGCAAACCTAGTTTATAATCATGGCCAATACTTAACTTAAATAAAATATATACTTGTTTAACATAAAGTGTACACTTGTTTAAAATAATATTTGGATAAATAAAATAAATCAACTCAAGAAAAATTGGCATACCAAAGGTGTTGTAGTCCATCCTCGGACATTCATGCTCTTTCATGCTCCATGAAGAGACATTATTGTAGCAAGGAAGAAAAACCAATAATACATATTAGTATATACTTGTATAAAATAATAAACATATAAATATTAAAAATAAGTGATTCAATCAAGAATAACATACCCAACCATGAGAAAGAATAGCATACCCAACTGGAGTTCCATGGATCTTTAAGGAGTTCCATGGATCTAATATTATTGCTCTCTTTTGATTCTACTCTCCATATTAAGCCATTCTTCCAAAAGCACAAATATTTAATTGTTTTCTATGGTTTAGATGTTCTCATATTATAATCAAATGCACTTTCAAAAATGCCTACAATAATATGAACTAAGTATGATCATATACAGAATATTTTTAAAGAGAAAATTTGGTGTGTGATTAGTAAGTAATCAGTGTTCAGAGTTAGATAATACCATGAGAATGAAATCACTTGGATGTATGCAGAAAACACAAATCTAGATTCTTCCAAGAAGATAAATATTTCCTCTTTCTATTCTGAAATAGATGTTCTCATATAATCAATACAGAGTTAGATAATACCCTAAGAAAGATATCACTTCGATGTATGCATAAAACAAAAATCTAGATTCTTCCAAGAAGATAAATCTTTCCTCTTTCTGTTCTGAAATAGATGTTCTCATATAATCAATTGCCTACACCATGATCTAAACATAAGATCATGTACAACATATTTTTAAATCTAGGAATGTTGGTTGGTGGTTAGTAAGAAACAAGTTAAGATTTTGACAATACTACAATCACGTACAACATATTTATAAATCTAGGAATGTTAGTTGGTGGTTAGTAAGAAACAAGTTAAGAGATTGAAAATACCCCAAGAATAAATTCACTTTTTTGTATGCACAAAACAAAAATCTCCATATTACGCCATTCTTCTAAGAAGATAAATCTTTCCTTTTTTAGTTGTGGGATAGATGTCCTCATATAATCAAATGCTCTTTCAAAAATGCATGCATCATGATCTAAACATAAGTAAGATCATGTATCTAGTATATTTTAGCATATTTTTATATCTAGAAAAGTTAGTTTGTGGTTGGTAAGCAATTAGTGAAGAGTACAAGACAATACTCAAAGAAATAAAGGGTGGTTTGAACATTCCCCATTCTTTTTAAATGTAGAAAAATTAGTTCGTGGTTGGTAAGCAATTAGTGAAGAGTTCAAGACAAGTTAAGAGATTGAAAATACCCCAAGAAGAAATTCACTTTTTTGTATGCATAAAACAAAAATCTCCATATTACACCATTCTTCTAAGAAGATAAATCTTTCCTTTTTTAGTTGTGGGATAGATGTCCTCATATAATCAAACTCTCTTTCAAAAATACATGCATCGTGATCTAAACATAAGTAAGATCATGTATCTAGCATATTTTAGCATATTTTTATATCTAGAAAAGTTAGTTTGTGGTTGGTAAGCAATTAGGGAAGAGTACAAGACAATACTCAAAGAAATAA
The DNA here is from genome assembly GCA_009831015.1 of Picea engelmannii. Classification (NCBI taxonomy): domain Eukaryota; kingdom Viridiplantae; phylum Streptophyta; class Pinopsida; order Pinales; family Pinaceae; genus Picea; species Picea engelmannii. Next base: position 196,899 of record ML807145.1, read on the forward strand.
GGGGTGGTTTGAACATTCCCCATTCTTTTTAAATCTAGAAAAGTTAGTTTGTGGTTGGTAAGCAGTTAGTGAAGAGTTCAAGACAATACTCAAATAAATAAGGGATGGTTGAACCTTCCCCATTCTTTCCCCAAAGATATACCACTTTAAATGATGGTAAATTTATATAGGGACTCGTTGACTAACCCTTCCATGAATATAAAATGCTTAATTGAAATATTATACAAAGAATATTTGATCAACTAGGAATATTTGATCAACCAAAACCTCAATTTTTCTACAAGTGTATTTCAACTACAAATAAGCCATGGTTTTAAAAATAATGTTGAGCTCTTTTTGCAAAAGAAATGTAGGCAAAGGATATTGAATTTATTTGATCCACCAAAACTTCAGTTTTGAAGTTTTGCAACATGTGTATTTCAACTACAAATCAACCATGGTTTTAAAAATAATGTTGAACTCTTTTTGCAAAAGAAATGTAGGCAAAGGATATTGAATTTGTTATTCACATCTTTCAAAAGGATAGAAAAAGGGGACCTAAAAAGTTGTTATGCACATCTTTCAAAAGGAAAAAAATAGATCTAGCAAATGCATTAAGGATAGTACATGTAGTTATGTCTAAATCCCAAGCATATATTATTCTAAACCATTGACATGGACAAAATAAACACAGGACAACTTCATCATGTGCATATCTATAATGCGACCCATAAAATTTCAAAAAAAGTGGAAAAATAAATTTAAGCATTCATGTGTATATAATAAAGTTGTCATAAAAACACATTAGAACTTACAAATGCAATGTACATATACATGACCTATGCATCATCAGGTATGGATGCATCCTTCTCCGATATGGATGCATCCTTATCAAGAAATCTATCTGGCACTCTCTTCTCCAAGTTGGCCTATAACACATTTGAAATTTGAATATGTCCATTAAGGCATCTACTTACATAAATAACATTTTTAAATAATTTTTGATGAGTTAAAATTAAATGATTCACACTTGAAATCATAGTTTTAAAATTTGAAAAATGCAATACCTATGATGTGTCAACCTCAATATTGTCCCCCTCTTGAAATTCCCCCAATATTTGAGATAACAACTGAGATAAACCTATAAATGTGTTGGGAGATGGCAAGGGAATCTGTGAACAAAGAAACTTTGAATTTTAGAGAAATGTGTTCACATTAATGGCGAGATATAAATTTGTTGGATTGATTTTCCATGTGGAAATTATATAACTAAAGTGTAGATATGGATATTTTTAAAAACATGTACATGTTTCATTGCATCGAAATTTAAAGACGATGAATCAAGTCCCATGTTTAATGAGGAATCATTTAACATTTGACCAAACTGCGATTAATGAACATGTAACACATGTCAATTATTTTTAACAATGCAATAATATGTATCTAGATATAATAACAAGAAAACTATCCCCGAATGCATGAAAAAATTACAAACTAAAACACATATCGGTCCAATGATTGATTCCTCATGCCTAATTAACTCTTTCCATCCACTGCGAAAAAATTTGACATAATCTCGTAGCTCTTCTACACTCATGGAATCTATCTCCTCATATGTTGTGTCAACATAACTCTCCCGAGCAGTGGATTGTTTCTTTTGTCAGTTCAAACCAACATCAATACCATACAAAACGGATTCTAATTTATCTCCAATTGCATTCCTCACCTCCTTTCCAACTTGTGATGTGGCTTGCATCTTTGCATGTGAAGAAAATTTCCCTGTTGGGAAAGATACCAAAGGTGGTGGAGGCCTGAGCAATGATGCATCTCTATATGCCCCTTTTCGATTATATGTTCAACCTTTACCAACCCCATAATAATGAGATGGTAGGCTAGTATAATCGGGGTGCATGCCCAAAAAAACTCTTCATGGAAAAGTCTAGCAAGGTAAATTGGAACCTCATCATTCCATGGAAACCTCTCATATGTTTCCAAGAATATATTATAGAGATGTTTTGCAATGTTTGGGTTCTTGAAATATTGCACCTTCAACATCGGTCGCTTTGGACCTTCCTTGAAATTAAACATTGAAATTGCCTCCTCTTTTGACACCATGTTTTGTACTACTTCCCATTTATCAGGGCCCATTACCTCTTACTTTCGTCTCCAAATATATGAAGGTATCAGACATTGGCCCAATGTTCTGATATACATTAATAAAGTTTTGCAAAGAATGCAAAACGATCTCCAAGATTTGCTTTCTCTCTACAAGGAGAGCCATATGCCTAAGATCATTCTCGAGCTTAGCATGATGGGATGATCATTGTTGGAGTTCCATTGCTTCAACATTTCCTTCCCAAGGAAGCTCTTCACCAACATCCAAGGGATAGGTGGTCGTACGAGTGTAATCTTCATTTTCTTGATAACATTGCCTTGATCCAACTTCACCCTTTGCATGAAAATTGTACTTTTCCTAATTTTCACTCTCTTATTATCGGCCCCCTGATAAAACTGATCCTCCACACAAAGAAACAATTGAAAATATTCACAGCATTGAACAAAAATACATAAAAAAAACATAAAAACATATAAAAAATAGACAGAAATTTTTTTTTTAAAAAAACAAAAATAGAAGAAATTTACCAAGCATATCTTGTTGATGTGATAGGGTCTCCACATTCTCCGAAGTGGGGGTATTTATGTTCAACCTATTTAAATAGGTTGAATCCCCAACATTATCACGAGCACTCGGTCCCGATGCTCTATTGACTGATTCATCTGATAATCTCCTCCTTCTGCTAGAATGCCTTATGTCACTAGCTACCCCTACTTGACTATGATACCTTACTTAAATAGGGGTCTCTAAAGACCTAGGTGTCTCTATCGGACTAGGGGTCCCTCTTATTCCTTCATTGGAAATACTTGAGTGTTTGCAAGGCATATTTGGAGACTCATGTCCCAAGGATTCACCTCGATCCATCCTTCCAAAATCCAAGAAAATGAAAACATAAGGTATAAACAAGTTCAAGGCATAGGAATATATATTAAAGAAAGTTACAAATAAATTTGTGAGATTATTCTCACAAGTATGGGGCCAATAATATTTTGCATTAGAAGGGAGAAAAAGGACATATTCAAGTCATATAATTTGTTCTTAAATGAGCAAAAAATGTTAACTACTACAATACCTCCTCTCTCCATATTCTTCATCCATGTCTACAAGTCTAGCCCAAGTTTCAACTTAAAGAGATCTACAATCGATTTGTTTGTAAAAGGTGGAATGTGATATGCCTTCGAAAAAGGCACGTTGAAGTTAGATGGATCAAACACCTTAACTAGGGACATAGAAGTCAAAGGTTAAGTATGGCTATTGATTATAGTATAGTTCTTTGCTAGGTGGAACATTCAAGCTTGGTTTCAAGCATGATGAAGTTTAGGCACTTAATAATGGCAATTTTTAGTTTGGCTTAGCTAGCCAAGTCTAATAAGTGAGGCTTGGATAGTTAGGTTTTTTCAGTCATGAGGACTGAGGCACAAATCACCAAGTCTAGGATAAGGATAAAATTATTTATAAATGGGATATGATTTTACCTATGTTGATTCACTAAGGAGTTATTCAATGAAGATAAAAAAAAAATAAAAAAATAAAAATAAAATAAAAACACGTATTTATAGGTTTAAGAAACATACTAATCTAGCATATTAGATATGTTTCCTTACTTGGCCAGTGTTATGGGTTGAGTTGTTTGGAGCTCTATCCTTCAAAGAGGGAATCCCAATTATATTGAAAATCAACTCATGCTATATAGTCCATAATTTAGCGTCATCCATCAAATCATGCTATATAGTCCATAATTTAGCCTCTATTATGTAAATCAAGAGGAAACCATGTCAGATGTATGGAATTAGCATTATGAGTATCAAAAAGATGACATAGCTAGAAGAAATTCTAATTATATATTTGTAGAATACTTTTATAAATATTTTGATATTTATTTCTATGTAACAAGCTAATAATTTGAGAATTGTGTGTATGAATGATTAATTGTATAATTTTGGATCAAAATCATTGTGTAAAACATGCATGTTGTTAAATATTTGTCCTAGTGATTTGGGGAAATTGTTGTGCATGTATGTTTATTTCCATTGTAATATTGAATTGATATATGTATGTGTGTGTAAAACTTAGTCAAGAGATTGCTAAGGATAAAATGGAATCATAACCGAGAAACCTAATTAGATGAGAAGACAAAATTTTAATAGTGTGCCATGACAACCAAGGTAGGTAGGTCTAAGTATAGTGAAACAATGTTTACACAAGACAAATTGATCAAGACAAATGTTTGTAAATGGGCTATGATTTTACCTATTTTGATTCACTGAGTTATTCAATGAAGATAAAAATAAAATTAAAAAAAAAACATGTCTTTATAGGTTTAAGAAACATATTAATCTAGCATATTAGATATTTTTCCTTACTTGGTCAGTGTTATGAGTTGAGTTGTTTGTAGCTCTATCCTTCAAAGAGGTAATCCCAATTATATTGAAAATCAGGTTTGGGTTATATGTGGGAGTGCTCAAGCTAACATAGTTGTTGGAGTACTTCACACACACCTAGGATTTCTTTTTCCTAAGGTTTTCCCTATGTTTATTAGTCATTATCCAGTCTCCTAAAGTTTAGGGAGAATATTCTCTTTAGCTTTCACTTCAGTTTGATCAGTAGAGTGGAGTCTAGATGATACATTGGGATTATCACCATGCAGCATTGGGATCATCACTAGCTAATGCACATTGTCCTTGGGATCATCTCTAGACTAGCACATTACTCATGATTCCTTGATCTCCTCCTCACTTCAGTATGTTTCATTCAGTTAACTAAAGACTGGTAGACTAGTTAACTTAGACTAGGTGGCAGTTCACTCTCGTAATTGCCTGAGAGACTAGACTAGGTGGTAGTTTACTCCCGTAACTGATGGTGTGTGTCCAGATCACTCTAGACCACCACTATGGTGCATTGGATTCTCTTCTAGTGTGCATTAGTTCAGTTATACAGAGTATATCATGTGTAAATTATCATTCATTCATTTGGTTAATGAGAATTTTTCCATTCTTTCTCTCCTGCTTCTCTTTTCTCATATTTTCTCTGCAAATGTGTATGTCAATTACTAGCTAGATATATTTTGTGCAGGTTCAACACATTTACATGGTATCAGATATGACGAACTACTAGGAAAAATACAGGCCAAATTATTTTTGCAGGTACCGAAGATTGAAGACAACGGAAAAATGGAATTTTCAAAAGAATTCATTCTTACACCATACAGTTTCTTTGCATAGAAGGAGAAGATGATCATGCATCTCCGAAGTAGAGGATTGTACAGGTTAACCATGAATAGAGAGACAAAACCAACATCATCCATAGAAAAATCCAATTATCTAAATCGAATGGATGAAGCGTTCGAAACAATTTGCAGTCTCATTTCTCTTGAACTCCTCTTTCACATATCCTCCTATAAAAAACCCAATGAATATTGGACCACCATGGAAGGGATTTTTGGAAAACAGGAAGAGATGAGGGGACACTTTCTCGAGGTGGAATTGCTCACATTGGATCCAAAAACCTTCGACAATCTCCAATATTTCTTTACCAAATATAAGGCTTTGTTGTCGCAACTCAAATCTTATGGGGTTGATAAATCTGAGGAGAAACAAATGGTTCTCACCATTCTCTCCAAACTTGATACAGAATACTTAATGTTTGTATCCACATTTCATTCAGTTAGATTTGCATCTGGATCTACCTAGAAGATTCCCTCTGTTGAGGAATTTATCGAGTATCTGACACAAGAGCAGAGCAAGCTCATCAATATGGGAAAAGTCAAAGGCCCAAAGGCACATGCACTTACACTGCAAGATCAATTCGACAAAGGAAAGACTTAGAAGGCTTCCTTTCCTTTAGATTTGATCCATAGTGACCTCATGGGCCCTTTTTCGCATCCATCAATCAATAAAGAAAGGTGCGTGCTCATTTTTCTTGATGATTTCTCACACTTCACATGGATTTACTTTCTTAGGAAAAAATCAGAGGTCTTTCAACACCTCAATGATTTCAAATCCCTTGTTGAGACACAGTCAGGAAACAAAATAAAAGTCCTTTGAAAAGATAACGGGGGAAAGTATGTCAACCATGAGATACATAATCTTTATCATGAGGCAGGGATTCAGTTGCAACACACAGTTCCCTATACTTCGCATCAAAACGGAGTTGCTAAGCGGAAAAACCAATCTCTAAAAGAGATGACATATTACATGCTACATGCAAAGTCACTTCCATAGATATTATGGGTCGAAGCACTTAATTGTGCAACCTACATTAAAAACATATCTCCCCATAGATCTGTCAAGGATAAGACCCCCTACAAGTCTTCGAGCGGCCTCAAACCGAAAGTGACCCACTTTCGTATTTTCAGTTCATGTGCATGGGCTAGGATTCCCTCTGATAAGAGGAAGGCACTTGATCCACAGAGAACAGAGTGTATCTTTGTTGGATACCCTGACGGTGTGAAGGGATACAGACTCATTGATATTTCCTTGGACTGACTCGTCATTGAGCATAGTGTCCAACTTGAGGAAAGTGTCTTGCATGTACCTCAACAACCACATACATACAACTTTATTCTTCCACCTGTCAGAGATGATGATCATGCACATATCGACTCTTCTTAAATGAGAGTTATGATTCAGAGGATTCAGATGATCCAGATACAGAGTCAGTACAGTTAGATGTAGATTCTATGCATCCAGATGCAGATTGATCCAAAAAGGATCTAGAGAAGGCTAATAATAACTCAAAACTCACAGAGGTAGCTCAGAATGCTCAGAATGGCTTTAGCAGATAGAGAAAGGGAAAAAATTCAAAGTTCCCAAAACTCAGTGAAAACTGCATGATCGTGAAGAGTGTGTCACAAGATTTCTAACGGTGCAAATGGCTCGTCAAAAAGAGTTATGATTTGAAAGATATTTGTGATCAAATATGTGGTCAACTAGGACCAGTCAGCAGGGGACACATCATCGTCCATACTGGTGACATTAGTAGATGACATGGAAGGGTGAATTCATCATACAGATGATGACATCAGCATGCCACGTGGAAGCACCACAGGCTACCACATGTCACCCACTAGTGGACTTTTCAAGGGTCCATATGGACCAATAGGAAAGTGCCACGTGGCACCCCAGGAGATGCCACATGGCACCACCCAGGGAGCAACACGTGTCAGTACAATAGTGACAGGGCAAGCCATGTCATCATATGAGTAGGAAAATCAAAAGGCACCACATGGCCCAATCATGGGGTGACACATGGCATCCCGTTAATGCCCAATGTTAGCCCGTGAATGATTTTGGTTTTAAAAAAAGAATTGGCGGGTCCGCCAAATCTAGCGGACCATGCCAAATATATACAATCGTTGGCGGAATTACTAAGAGGAATGCTAAAATTAGCGATTTTTTTAACTATGGCTAAACATATATGTAACCACTACCAAAAATGGAGTATGACGGGTTTGACCCCGGAACCTCCGCCCAGAACAAAGCCTTTAAAACTTTGCTCTAACCAACGCGCCAAGGGGTGTGCCTTGGTACATCTGCTTCATTTAATATTTAAGAATGCATTTTGGGCCAGAGACGGGGGGAAGGCACATGATTGTACTGTACAATATGAAATGGATTTTGAGATAGATGTTGTCATAATTGATGGTGGAGAGGGCACAAAAATTGAGACAGGATTTCTCTTGGGCCTGGGATCAAAATCCCAAGAAAGGCAATTCTAACCAAGCTTTGATTGCCATCAACTCCCCTCCCAATACTTGGATTGTAGATTCAGGAGCATCACACCACATGGATGCCACAAAAGAAGTCTATTCTTCATTAGATGCATGCAAAGTTCCTCCTATTCTAATGGGGGACAACTCTCCATTCGAGGTCACCGACAAAGGAAGTATTGAACTCACAAACAGAAGCTTTGAGAATGTGCTACACGTTCCCAAAATTCCTATCAATATCCTCTCCATGTATCATATGAAAACTCTGGCACCGGAAAGAGATTCATATTCACACCTGATGCAGTGGATATCTATGGCATACACACCAATTCTAGGGTTTCTACCGGTGAGGTAAATCATCAATCTAGACTCTACACATTTTATGAATTTATTGAACCAAATTCTGCATTATTTCTTACCCATGTTGATGAAAGCAGTAGAATATGGCACGAAAGGTTCGGGCATTTAAATTTCAGATATATGCAAAAACTTAGCAAGTAGGGAATGGTTGATGGTCTACCCGACATCCACTTCTCCAAAGGAATTTGTGAGGGATCTGTTCTTGGAAAATACCCTCAAGAGAAATTTGACAAAGGAAAGACTCAAAAGGATTCCTTTCCTTTAGATCTGATCCATAGTGACCTCATGGGCCCTTTTTCACATCCATCAATCAATAAAGAGAGGTATGTGCTCATTTTTGTTGATGATTTCTCATAGTTCACGTGGATTTACTTTCTCAGGAAAAAATCAGAGGTCTTTCAACACCTCAACAATTTCAAATCCCTTGTTGAGACACAGTCAAGAAAGAAAATCAAAGTCCTTCAAATAGATAACGGGGGAGAGTATGTCAACCATGAGATACGTAATCATTGTCATGAGGTTGGGATTCAGTTGTAGCACACGGTTCCCCATACTTCGCAGCAAAATAGAGTTGTTGAGCAGAAAAACCGATCTCTAAAAGAGATGGCATCTTGCATGCTACATGCAAAGTCACTTCCACAGAGATTATGGGTTGAAGCACTTAAGTGTGCAACCTACATTCAAAACATATCTCCCCATAGATCTGTCAAGGATAAGACCCCCCATGAGGCTTAGAGCGACCTCAAACCGGAAGTGACCCACTTTCGTATTTTCGATTCACGTACGTGGGCCAAGATTCCCTCTGATAAGAGGAAGGCATTTGAACCACATAGAACATGGTGTATCTTTGTTGGATACCCTGACAGTGTGAAGGGATACAAACTCATTGATATTTCCTCTGACCGGCTCATCATTGGGCGTAGTGTCCAATTCGAGGAAAGTGTCTCACATGTACCTCAACAACCGCATACATACATCTGTATTCTTCCACCTGTCAGAGATTATGAGCATGCACATACCGACTCTTCTTCAAATGAGAGTTATGATTCAGAGGATTCAAAGGATCCAGATACAGAGTTAGTATAGTTAGATGCAGAGTCAATGCATCCAGATGCAGATTGATCCAAAAAGGATCCATAGAAGGCTAATAATAACTCAGAACTCATAGAGGTAGATCAGAATGCTCAGAATGGCTTCAACAGATAGAGAAAGGGAAAAAGTTCAAAGTTCCCAAAACTCAGTGAAAACTGCATGATCGTGAAGAGTGCATCGCAAGATTTCTAATGGTGAAAACGGCTTGTTCGTACTACTGACGTCAGGAGTTGACATGGCATGGTGACTTCATCGTACGGATTATGACATCATCATGCCACATGGAATCACCGCAGGCTTCCACGTGTCACCCACCAGTGGACTTTTCAATGGTCCATATGGACCAACAGGAAAGTACCACGTGGCAACCCCAGGAGACACCACGTGGCACCACCTAGGAAGCGCCATGTGTCAGTATAGTGGTGACAGGGTGAGCCATGTCAGCATATGAGCAGAAGAATCATAAGGTTCCATGTGGCCCAATCATGGGGTGACATGTGGCATCCTGATAATGCCCAATGTTAGCCCGTGAATGATTTTGTTTTAAAAGAAGAAATGGTGGGTCCGCCAAATCTGGTGGACCACGCCAAATATATACAATCGTTGGTAGAATTACTAAGTGGAACGCTAAAATTAGCATAGTTTTTAACTATGGCTAAACATATATGTAACCACCATCAAAAACAGAGTCCGACGGGTTCGACCCCGGAACCTTTGCCCAAAACAAAGCCTTTAAAACTTCACTCTAACCAACACGCCAAGGGGTTTTCCTTGGTACATCTGCCTCATTTAATATTTAAGAATGCATTTCAAGACAGAGCCGGGGGGAAGGCATGCAACCATACTGTACAATCCGAAATGGATTTTGAGATATATGTTGTCATAATTGTTGGTGGAGAGGGCACAAAAACCGAGACAGGATTTATCTTAGGCCTGGGAGTGCTAGAGTCATATCGAAGCATGGAGACAATCATTTTTGGGTAATTCGATGCCATGAATCCAATGGTGATGATTGTTTTCTAATATGAGCATTATTTATACATCTTGATTCCATAATGAGGTATATTCATGTATTTTCCAAATTCTTTTGTTGAGTGAATAAAAGAGCCTACCCATTTGAGAGCAGGACCCAGAGACGTAGTCCACCAGGGACGAACTCCATTATCAAGTTTTTGTGTTCAGATCTGATGCTTATGTCTCTTCATTTCTAATTTTTCCCCTCTTTAATGGTGCACATTAATTTATTCTCATTTAATACAATTCTTTATAAGTCACGATGAAAAGATCTCGAATCATGTTGGTATCAGAGAAGTGATCTTTGAATTGAATTTTTGAGTGTGAATGATTACTAAGGCCAAGAATAAACAGGGTGAAGAAACTCTAAATACTTTCAATCCTGAATTTGGTCGTGTATCCAGAAGGAAGAAAATGGAAGAAGAGGACAAGCATGATGAACAGGAGAAAAACTTTCACATGGTGTTTTATCGCATGTCAGAAATGGTTGAGTGAATGTATGGAGATTACAGGAAGAGGATGAAGAAGAAAAGGAAGAAAAGGGAAGCACATGCAGATGATGATGCTTCGGTAAACCAAGGGGCCAGAGAAGATCGTCTTGAGCCTCCATCTTCACCTTCGAGTTCTAGTTCTTCTTCCTCTGAGAATTCTCATCATTCTCATCGTTCTAGCCATAAAACCTCTTTTAAGAAATTATTATTAAATATTGATGTAAAATTTTCTTTAACTATGTTTAATGGAGATGTTAATCCTGAAAAGCTGGATAATTGGATCTGATAGGTTGAAGTGTATTTTCAAGTCCAGCATATTGATGAAGAGGAAGTTAAAGTGAAATTGGCTTCTCTTCAGTTGGAAGGCACCGCTCTCGTATGGTGGGAGAGCAAGATTCATGATGAAAGTAAGTGTGGTAAGCTTCTTTCCTCATGGTCAAAGTTTAAATCAACGATCAAGAAAAAATATTATCCATTAGGGTATTTACATAAAGCAATGATGGAATGGAAAACATTAAGGCAAAGTAAAGGACAAATTGTACAAAGTTTCACAAAAGAATTTATGAAGAAGGTTCTTGCATTGAACATTCCTTTAGATTCTTATGAGACATTAATGAAGTATATCGGCACACTTCACAGTTATATTCGACATACTTTACTCTTGTTTAACCCTACTAGTCTTGACGAAGTTTGTGTGCAAGCCACTCACCTAGAGAACAGGGGGCAAAATGTTCAAGAAGATCCCACAAAGAAACCTTCCAATTTACCATAGAAGACTTTTAAGAAGTTTAAAAGGAAGGACAAGAATACCGATACATTAACGAGAGAAGGAGGAAAAACCTCTTGCACTCATTGCAAGAAGAGAGGTCATGATGAAGAACATTGTTGGAAACTACATCTGGAAAAGAAATCGAAACAGTTCGGTGGAAAGGGGAAGACAAAGACCGTTGCTACGGTACAACAAGATCTTGGTTTTGATTCAAGAGATGAAGGAAAGATCACAGTGGTTGGAGTACAAGGTAAAGATTCTCTTCATGCTAGTTCTAGTTCCAATGATGAATGAAAGAGGAATGAGTTATTTCACATAAGATTTGTATCTAAACATACTAAGATAGATATATTATTTGATCTGGGTTCCCAAGTAAACTTAATATCTGAAGCACTTGTCAAGAAAATGGGTCTTGAAATGAAACCACATCTGAAACCTTATCCTCTTGGTTGGGTATGCAACAAAGAAAAACTTAATGTCACCTAACAATATAGGATAACATTTGCTATTGCTTCAAAATTGATTGATGAGGTTGATTTGTATGTTGTACCACTTGATATATGTGGCATAGTGTTGGGAATTCCTTATCTTTATGATAGAAAATCAGTCTTCTTTCGACATGAGAACAAATACCACCTTACTAAAGGGGGAGTGGACTATGTTTTTAGGGCTCACAGCATGAGGGTAAATACCACACTTGTTAGTGCATGACAAATGAAAAGACTCATAAACACTAATAAGAGATATGTATGCATGGTCGTCAGAGAGAAAGACGTAGGGACATCCGACGCTTTCCAAGGGTGTGATCCATATCATAAAAAGGAATTAATTGATATTGTTTCTAAGTATGATGATATTTTTCAGGAACCAGATGGATTACCTCCTAAGAGGGGAATCCAACATGAGATACATCTTTAGTAGGATTCTCCTTTGCCTAATGTGGGCATGTACATGATGTCATTTGTGGAGATGACAGAGATCAAGAAGAAGGTACATGGATTATTGGATCAAGGGGACATCAGACCCAGTTCATCTCCTTGTGGTTCTCCGATCGTGATGGTTCCAAAGAAGGATGGAACATGGCGAATGTGTGTCGATTATCGGGCCTTAAATAAAATCACAGTGAAAAATCGATAGCGTCTTCCTCGTATAGATGATTTACTTGATCAATTGAAGAATGTTGTCTATTGCACTAAGTTGGATTTGCGCAGTGGATCTCATCAAATTAGAGTCACAGAATAGGATGCATGGAAAACTACCTTTAAAACCAAACAAGGATTGTTTGAGTGGTTGTTTATGTTTTTTGGGATTTGTAATGCTCCGACAACTTTCATGTGTGTGATGAATGATGTATTTAGGCCTTTCATAGATGACTTTGTGATTGTATATTTAGACGAAATTATTTTTTTTATCGGGACATGGGATGAGCATGTGAGGCATGTAAAGAAAGTATCAAAGGGAGAAGTTGTATGTAAAATTGTCTAAATGTGAATTTGGCAAGACTGCACTTGTATACTTAGGTCATATTGTAGGAGGACAATTGAAAATTGACCCTTCCAAAATTGATGTAATTGTAAATTCGCCTAAGCCAAAAAGTGTAACCAAAGTTTAAAGCTTCTTAGGTGCAGTCTAGTATTGGAGGAGATTCATTCCCAATTTCTCCTTCATAACAGCTCCTCTTGGTGCCTTAACCAATGTGAAGAAAACTTTTCAGTGGGAAGGAAAGCAACAAAAATCTTTCAACACTTTGAAAGGAAAGATCAGTACCGCACCAGTATTAGCATTGTTCAACATTATTTTGATATCGAGACAGATGCCAGCAGATATGCCATGGGTGCAGTACTAATGCAATAGCGTAAGCCTATATGTTACCACTCTGAAACTTTTAATCAAGTTGTTGTTAACTATCCTACATATGATAAACAGTTATATGCATTAATTTAGAGTGTAAATAAATGGAAGCAGTACTTGTTAGGGAAGAAAACCATTATACATATAGATCACCAACCCTTACAGTATCTTCAAGCATAGATCAAGTTGCAACAATCTTGGCACTACAGGTGGATGGGTTTTCTACAAAAGTTTCACTTGGTAATCAAGTATAATAAGGGTACAAGTAACAAGGTAGTTGATATTCTTTCTAGACCTGCTATTGATACTTCTATTATTTTGAAGAATGCTTATGTATCTCATGATATCTATATAGAACAATATGCCATCGATGAATATTTTAAAGAAGTATATACGAAGCTAACCCTTAGTGCACAGGTAGAGAACTATTGCCTGCAAGGAAAGTTACTTTACAATCTTGGAAAGCTATGTATTCCTACGAGTGAACGAGTCCATGTAATATGAGAAGCTCATAATTCTCTTGTGTCTAGGAATTTTGGGGTAGGAAAAACTATAGCTAATTTACAAAGGTTTTGTTACTGGCCTTAAATGAATGCAATTGTAACTAAATATGTAAAGGGGTGTGTGATGTGTTCTACTTGTAATCCCACTAATAGAAAATTGGGGTTATACTCACCACTTCATGTTCCATCCCATCCATGGGAAAGTATATCCATGGATTTTGTAGGGGGTTTACCCATGACCAAAGGGGGTCATGACTATTTATATGTTCTAGTGGATAGGTTCAGAAAAATGTGTATCTTGATGCCTTGTAAAAAGAATATCATTGTTGAGCAGACTGATAATCTCTTCTTTCAGCATGTTTGGGTTCACTTTGGATTACCCACATCTATCATCTTAGATCAAGATACTTGATCCCTTAGAGACTTTTGGTGATCCGGATTATTTTCGGCACGAAATGAGAGTGGAGATATAATAAAGAAATGCACATAGATATTGCAGATATTCAATAATATAACATAAATGTATCAGAGATGAAACCATAAACACAGATATACAGTAATACACAATTTATATTGATCAAAGAAATGTACAGAGACTGTAAAAATACAGAGTGAAAGACTTGCTAGAATGGTGGAAGCTCATCTCTGAGAAGAGATGTGACGGCTACTCGCATTCGCAAGAAGATGATTACAATGAGGCTCGGAAGGCCTTTTTACAATAAACAGGAATGCCAAAAGTCCTATACATCCAAAAACCTAACCCTAGGAGATGAAGCGCCAAAAGTCATGTGGGCCTCGTTTGGGTAAGTTAGTACATCAACTTTTCGGGGTCGTAACTTTTGCATACGATCTCCGTTTTAGGCGTATGATAGCTTGTTGGAAAGGTATCATCGAGGAGATTCATTTTGGAGGATCAATTATGCCTTTGACTATCATATAGAACCTTTATCTCAAAAAACCTTCATTTAGGCCCTCCAAATGGCCCCTAAAGTTAAAACCTACTAAAAATAGTAAATTGCCAAAATTGTCAGAAAGTTGCTTTGAGCCAGTTGGAAAAGGTGGGTGGCCACCGATATCCACCTGGATCAATCCTCCCTTCTTAGGAAGCAATGATATCCATTGCGTTGAGTTCCCAAGGGAGAAGGAAAAGCGTTTGTTGAATATTCATCTTGGTGAGTTGCTTGCCTTGCTGGAGATGTCGTGCTGCTCAGTTTGTGGAAGTCTATCACGAACCTTTTGAGGTTGAGGTTGTTCAACAAGTTGGGCTACATGAGAGGATGGTGTGCAGAAGTAATATTTGCACTTTGTTGCAACCTTGTCGACCTGCTTCTGTTGGATAGAAGGTGCTTGGGGCAAGGTTGTAGTGGTTGCAGTGTCCTTTTGTTCTCCTTTTGAACAGATTGTGAAGAAGCTGAATTTTGCAGTATGAGATACTACCTTACGACACTTTTTAGGTGGAACAATAGTCAGAACTACCTCTGGTATTCTGTAGAGATGACCCCCCAAAGTAACGATGACACTACAAGGTCGAGACTCATAAACAGGATGGCGTCTCCACATATATGGTTGGCCCAAGAGCACATCACAGACATCCAGTAGGGCAACATCACATAATACCTCATCCTTGAAGGGTTGAATGTCGTATGATAATTGACACTGTTGGTTGACATGGAGATCTCATCCTTGGCGAAGCCACCCAATGTTGTATGGCTGTGGGTGTGGTGTTTTCGATAATCCCAATTGTTTGATGACCTCTACTGAGATGAGGTTCTTCTGGCTTCCGCTATCAATAATAAAATGCAGCGGGGTCCCCTTCACCCACATCTGTGAATGAAAAAGGAACTCCCCCTCTTCAGGATCTGTTGGTTCTTCCGGTTGAATTGTTGCGGTAGCGACAATAGCAGTGGGGTCCGCGTCAATGATATGTCCTTTACCATTATTTTCATAATCATTTTTTGAATCAGGGTTCGACTCTTTGTCTTTGATCTCAGCCACTAATGTCGATTTTGAGAGACATTCATCAGTGTTGTGCCAGGGGATTTTGTGTAACTCGCACCATTTTCCGGTGTCCTTCTTTGTCTTCCTATGACCCTTCTTTTCTTTTGTCTTGGACTAGTTTTCAAGAGACTGTTTGTTAGGGCCATCTTTGTCATACTTCAGTTGTTGCAAATTTTCAGACCCGAACTCCCATTTGTTCTGGTGCTTAAATTTCTTCTCGATTTTGACATCATATCGATAAGCAGCACCGAGTGATGAGATGTCCAGAAAATCCATTTCAGTTGGGATGTATCTTTGTAGAGCCCCATGGTATTTCAGAACCAAATGTCGCTCGGAGTCTTTGATACCCAGCTTGGTGCGCAAGGTATGGAAGGTATTGGTGAAATCTGGAACTGCTTGGCCCCTCTCTTGCTACAGTGTGGTCCATCTCATGTACCGGTCCTCATAGTTGCCAACAGGGTAATATTGTTCCTTTACTGCATCCACAAAAAAATCCCAAGTGGGATCGACCCCATATATTCCAGACTCCTCTATGGAACTTTGCTACCAGTAAGTTTCCCACCAATGTTTGACATGAGGGAGAGCTTTAAGGAGTGTGAAGGTGATCTTTTCTTTGTCGGAAAAATTGTGAACAAAAAAATAACCTTCTAGCAGAGTTAACCATTTTTCTAGGGCTTCTGCATCTATCTATCCTTCAAATACAAGAATATCAAAATTAACTTGTACCTTGAAAGGTGAGGTGCCTCCAAAGTGGCCACTTGACGAAGATGCACCTGTTGTTATTGGCAGGCGTTGAAGGATGTGGGAAAAATTCTCCATCATTTCGTCCCTCTGTCACGTGAGAGCTTGCTCAAGAAACAGATTGATAGGATCATCTGCTCCGTCGTTTTTCTTTTCTTCCACCATTGAGGGTTTCTTGGGTGTGCGAGAGCAATTGTCTTCAAGAGAGACAAGCTTGAGACCCAACTTGCTATACTCAGACCTCGTCGGGGACATGCACTGAAAAAACGATCAAGAGCAGCCTGCTCTGATACCACTGATCCGGATTATTTTCGGCACGATATGAGAGCGAAGATATAATAAAGAAATGCACAGAGATATTGCAGATATTCAATAATATAACATAAATGTATCAGATATGCAACCATAAACAAAGATATATAGTAATACATGATTTCTATTAATCAAAGAAATGTACAGAGACTGTAAAAATACAGAGTGAAAGACTCGCTAGAATGGTGGCATCTTATCTCTGTGAAGAGATGTGATGGCTACTCGCATTCGCAAGAAGATGATTACAATGAGGCTCTAAAGGCATTTTTACAATAAATAGGAATTCCAAAAGTCCTAGTCATCCAAAAACCTAACCCTAGGATATGAAGTGCCAAAAGTCATGTGGGCCCCGTTTGGGTAAGTTAGTACATCAACTTCCCGGGGTCGTAACTTCTACATACGATCTCTGTTTTAGGCATATGATAGCTCGTTGGAAAGGTATAATAGAGGAGATTCATTTTGGGGGCTCAATTATGCCTTCAAATATCATAGAGAACCTCTATCTTGAAAAACCTTCATTTAGGCCCTCAAAATGGCCCCGGAAGTTAAAACCTACTAAAAATAGTAAATTGCCAAAATTGCCAGAAAGTTGCTTTGAGCCAGTTGGAAAAGGTGGGTGGACGTCGATATCCACTTGGATCATTTGGACTAGCTTTTGGAAGATGATGGACACAAAATTGAAGAGGAGCATTGTTTTCCATCCACAGACTGGCGGACAGACAGAGGTGCTAAACCGAACAGTGGTACTATTGCTTCAAGGCTACTGGAGCAAGCGTCCCAAGGTATGGGATGAACATATACCCTATGTACAACATGCGTACAATCAAAATTTACATTCATCCACTTAGAGTTCACCTTTTGAGACATGTTTTGGGTACCTACCAAAGGTTCCTTTAGACTTGATGTACTAGAGAGATACCGATGTAAATGAAGATCGAACAGAGGACAGAGCCCACAAGTTCATCCAGAGGATTCAGCAGTTACACCAGGCTGTCAGGGAACAGTTGGAGAAGAGTCAAGAACAGTATAAATCTTGACACGACAAGCACAGGGTTAATCATCAGTTGCAGGTTGGATATCGTATATGGCTTCACATCAGCAAGGAGAGTTTGAAGGGTGAAGGAAAGAAACTCAATCTCATTTGTTATGGGCCCTTCACTATCTTATAGAAAAGTGGTACCAATGATTCTCGTCTGGATCTTCTGCCTTATATGTAGATTTACTCAGTTGTGAATGTTGAGAACTTGAAACTTTTTTATCCTCCCATGATCATGAATCAAGATGAGGAAGTTTCAATTCCGTCAGTTGATGATTTTGCACTTGAGTACTTGGATGAATTATAGTAATATATCATACTTGATAGGAGGATGAGGACTTCACGAAGGGGTGATGTTGATTATCTTCGAGTTGACTTAAAGGGAACCCATCCAAGAAAAGAAAAGTGGATCGAGAAGGACAAAGTGAGGGAACTCTTTCCTCACTTACAATTTGATTGATGAAAGGTTTTGGTGGTCCAAAAGGCTCTCAGTGGGAAGGAGTGATCCAAAAAGGATCCAGATAAGGCTAAGAATAACTCAAAACTCACAGAGGAAGCTCATAATGCTTAGAATGGCTTCAGCAGATAGAGAAAGGGAAAAAATTCAAAGTTCCCAAACCTCAGTGAAAACTACATGATCGCGAAGAGCGCATCACAAGATTTCTAATGGCACAAACGGCTCATCAAATGGAGTTACGGTTTGAAATATATTCACGGTCAACTAGGACCAGTCAACAAGGGACACATTATCGTACGTACTGCTAACGTCATCATGACGTCAGCAGCTGACATGGCAGGGTGATGCCATCATATGGATGATGACGTTAGCATGCCATGTGGTAGCACCATAGGATGCCATGTGTCACCCACCAGTGGAATTTTCAAAGGTCCATATGGACCAATAGGAAAGTGTCAGGTGGCACCCCCAGGAGACACCACGTGTGTTGTGAGGGAAATCTCCTTAAGGACTAGCAAATAGGGTTAGAATTTGCATGCAGATATGACCTAGAGAAAATCTACTTTCTACCTTCGTCCCCAGACTTAAATCCCATTTCTTTTCAGTAAATACATGGCCAGATCAACCTACCATGTTCCAGGCATCCGATGTCAATCCTCTTTCGCACTTGATTACTTCTTCACCATTCTCCTTCCAAAGTTGACCTGCATACAAGACAATCAATGACTACACATGCATCTTACCTATAGACTAACAGGTTAGAGATTCAAACATGTACTTAACAAACTATGAATAACTCATGAATTGGGACGGGAAAATAATTTTCTTTATTACTTTGAATGAGTCAACTTACAAAAAGTCGAGACCAGCCACCACTCTGCAAACCTGATCTTGGGCTCCTCTTCAACTGTCCTCCAACTTCTTTGCTTTGTATATCCTCTGGCACAAGGATGGCTAAAGGGTTGGTGTTATCCACATTTTTGGTTATCGAGATGATGACATGATAATGACATGGTGATGGAAGATCTAACTCTTCATTAAGATCATTTTCATGAAGAAAGTTACACTTATCAGCTTCTCAAAATCACACTTTTGAAGATAGTACACAGGCTGCATATATATTGTCCTGCGGAAATACTTAATTTCCGCAGGCTGCATTCAGTCTGACTGCGGACTTTCCGCACTTTGTTAATGGTCAGGGTGCGGAAATGTTTCTAACGGGAGAAAATGAATAAGTTCTCGATCCTTCTAGAAGGAATCTTCTAGAAGGATGAGTTGGAGTTCGAATGGTTGGCAAATTAATGAGTTTCCAGATATCTTGGGATTACATTCTATCCAAGCAACTAAACAATCTTCTTCTATATATTGAGGAGATGATTCATGGAAATGGTTAGTAGCAAATTAGCAAGAGTAAGATATTGGAGAATTAGTGCATTGTTGTATGGATAATTGATGCTGCAGCAAATAGAGACAGCCACAAGGTTATCACAAGTAGTGGAAGTTCTTCATGCATGATGAGCAAATGTGTGTGTGTCAAAGCTAGAAGCCGTTGAAAGGGGATCTACGACATCAAGGCTCAG
>ML807145.1:230816-248800 GCA_009831015.1 Picea engelmannii
ACATCAAGGCTCAGGTTGTATATTTCTCTTTCAGTTAATATAATACATGAATATGTCCCTTTCCCATAATGATGATATCATCTTATTACATGATTCCTTGATCACATGTATAGTCTAGAGTTTTGAATATATTGATGTCTTTGCTGTGATTGGTTTGTGTTGTTGTGATTGGACGACGCAAGAGCATCATAGCAGAGCGAGGATCAACAGAGATAAGGAGAGCTTTCATAAAGTAAGTACATCATCCTTCTTCTCTTGTCCATTCAATACTTTAGAACTAGGGAAAGAGTAGTATTCTGTCACAGTTTGTTCCAGATCCAGGTGGATCTGGGGAGATTGGTCTGTGTCCGCACTCATGAATTTATCCTTGAACAGTTGGGACAATGGGAATATGCAAATGGGCAGATTTTCTTTGCTATATTTTTCCTCTTCCAAATGGGACCCCTACCCCTTCTTTTATAGGCTAGAAGGATCTAGGTATTTGGATGAACCCTCGGCCATGCATGGACAGAAGTTTCAGTTAACTCACCCAAGTCTATGCGTTCCGTCGGAAACTTTCCTTTTTCCGTGCTTTTGTCAGTCCACGCAGGTTGTTTAAGGTCATCCAGCGTGTACACGCATGCAGTAATGGAGTAGGGTGTGTGGGCCCTTATAAAAGAGGTTTTTTAAATAGTTTTTCAGCAGTGCTTTGGCAAAGAAGGGATCTGAGATGGCCTGATGCCAGGTAAGCATGTGTGGTGCAATTTAGGGTTATAAAAAATGCCCCCTAATGTGTGAGGTTAGAAGAGCATCCGATGGTCGAAATACATTACCAATCTTTACTGATGTGCCGAATGATTGAGCCCAAGGATCAGGAACTAGAGGCGTCGTCTGAAAAATAACAAATGTCTCACCGAGGCAGGCATACCCATGCTTGGGATAAAATAGAATCATGGCTCCCAATCAAATACATTGTAGATCCATGTCATATAACTATATAAAGAGTTCGTGGACTTGATGATTAGACTGAAGGCTTCATTGATTTCGAACAAGGACTTGATTGGACATTTAGGATGGTCAGGTATGAGGGCAAGAGACAAATTGCAGAGGGACCGACTTAGGCTTGGTGAAAAACTTCCCTTGGACAAATAGCACGAACAATACACAGCGGAGCTACATCTCGAAATCAAAAAGATATACATATAGAGTATCCATCTTCTAGAAGCTGGTATAGCCTGATGGCTAGAGATGAGGTCTTCAGAGCTCGAGCAATGACTTCAAAATCTTCAAAACTCAGGTAGGAGTGTAATATGAGTGTACGACTGCACTACCCAGAGGTCTTTGGCGGCTCGTCGTTCATGGACTTGATGATCAGACTGAAGGCTTCATTGATTTCGAACAAGGACTTGATTGGACATTCAGGATGGTCGGGTATGAGGGCAAGAGACAAATTGCAGAGGGGTCGACTCAGGCTTGGTGAAAAACTTCCCTTGGACCAATAGCACGACAAATGATAAGACTCAGGTAGCATGGCATTAACATAAGTTTACGAGGCAGGAGGCAACACAAACTCTCCATATGTTTGGAAGAATAACCAAATGGGGGAGGACACAGCTCTATGTAGTGAGAACATCTTCCTAAAGTCATATTAAATCCCAGGGTTTGATGAACAAACAGACGTATGTGCTTTATCCAAGGGCGACTCATTATGTTGCCAATAAAGAAAATAATTTTCCCTTCTTCTTTTTGGGGTATATTTGATTTTTTTGTCTTTTTCAATAATTGTGGAAAAAGGAATAACGGAATGTTATGTTACAATGGAGGAACGAGTGTTACAAACATACAAGTTCAAGGCACAAGGACAAGACTGATTTTCAAAATAATGATACTCAGGAAAAATCCTCTAGGGGCCAAGGGTGTTAAAACGCAGAAGTAAACGGTTACAAGGCTGACGTATAAGGTATGAAAACATGGTTAACAAAACACACAATGGTAACGTCCTTCAATGTGAGTTTAACGATCCTACAGAAGGTAAGCTCTGTGGTTTTTCATATTTAGAGAGTCCGAAAAAACATAAAAGGAGACTCCATTGGGGTACCTTTTTCGAAGGTAGTCTAGTCGGTTCGAAAAAAGGGGTAAACTAGCACCGTCAAGACATCTATTCAAAACCATTTTAACGAGTGTGATAAAGACAAGATCACTCGGCCATTTTTTCATTTTTAAGGACTCTGAAAAAATCTTAACTATGGACTCCGTCAGGAATGTTCTTCTGGACCAATTTAACGAGTGTGAAAGAATAAGGTCACTCGGCGATCTTTTCAATTTTAGGAAGTCTGAAAAGAGCTTAACTATGGACTCTATGGGGGTTCCTTTTTCGTAAGTTTAGTCCCTCGGGCCTGAAAAAGGGGTAAAATTATACCTGGGAGTACTCTTCTAAAGAATGAAAGTTCCATAGAGTATACCTTTGTTCGTACAATTGAACGTCTGCACCGAAAAAAGGGGTAAACTACCACTGGACAGACGTGACTTCAAATTTTAGTTTAATGAGTGTGAAAGGCCACAAGATTGCTCGACAATCTTTTCATGTTTACAGGGTCTGAAAAGGGCTTAAAACAAGACCCGTGATTTTTTGGGAGTCCTGAGGGTGAGATCAAGAGCTAAAAAGAATCATGCAAATGAGGTTGAAACTTGTATTCAAGAAAAACTACAAGGAATCCTGAGCCTACAATGTTTTAGAGATAACATGGATACCATAATGAAACCAGGATCTACCTAGGGCATCCATGTTCCGGTAAGATCTACCGCCAAGTTGCGACACTTCTAAATAAGATATGATGGTTCAGTGTCACAACCTGATGGGATCGATCCTATGGCAAAAGAAAAAGACAACGAGATACAAAAATCAGGGTAGAAACCTAACCTATATGCTCAAGTTGATCGTCAGAAACAGTTTCCATGGACCGTCGAAAAATACTCAAAACTAAAAAAAAAACTGTCCCAATACCCAATCAAATCCCTCTTGTGAAACTCCTAAATCACTCTAAATGGTTTTTGGTATAAAGAAAATGATAAGGGAGGCCAAAAAAGTGACAAAAAGAGGCCAAAAAGTCTATAAATAGAAGCTGGTAGCTCATTATCACCATTGCTGATTTGGAAATTGACTCTGGACCCAAAAGACCCCCTTTAATAAAAGTGGCGATTCCAGGAGCTACAGTGGACGACACGAACTTCTGTCTGGACCAAGTAAGTACAAACTCTCTTATCTTTCATTTTGTGCCTTTATTTTTGCATTGGGTTTCATTTTTTAGGGGGGCGTCGACCTTTAAAAAGTCGGCCCTAGGTCCACGCGGGTTGTCTCAGGATAGGCCGCGTGTACACATGACTATCGCCATTACAGCATGGATGGCCCCCCTTATTGAATGAAAAAGACTTCAAAAGAAAGGGTTAACCTTCCTGAACCTTTTTTTTTTGCAGGATGTATGTCCACTGGAGAGAAAGAGAGCATGAAGAGGTTAGTGAGTTGGTCGGGGAAGACCCCAATGCCGTGGCTACTTTGATGCAATGTGGTTTACTCAAGTTTTTCCTATGTCCTTTTATGCAGGAACAACCTAGGCTACTGAATGCCTTGGTTGACTACTGGCATCTAGATGCAGAGGCATTCATGTTAGAGGGGCAGTCATTGGTGCCCACGGTCAAGGAAATTTACATTTTGGCTGGCCTCTCCAGGAGAGGGGAACCAGTCAAATTCCGAACTTTTCCTACGAGGCCGCATAACATAGCGGAATTGATAGGTCTATACTATGCAGATGATACAAACCACTTGAGCACGCAGGTGCCCATAAGCAAGATCATTGACTTATCGCTACAGGCGATAGTATTGCTTATTGGGTGAATTACTAGTTCCACGGCTCTACATCAGGCGTCCCGTGCACAAATGAATTGTGTCGTCCAGTGCTTAAATGCACAAGTTTTTTATTGGAGTAGCACATTGATTAAGTGTATGAAAAGGCAGTTGACAGATTGTCGTTTGCGGACACATAGGAACTTCGGGTTCAGGAGCATTCTGTGTTCGTTCTTTTTTCAGAGAGTTCTGAGTTTTAATACTTGAGTAGTGGTACGAGGACATCAGGCCTCTCTTCCTACTATGTGTAGATGGGCAGTATTACTGCCGCGACAGGGTGGCGGAAGGACCAATGAGTCCTTCGATGATGACTTCTTTGTGTGGTTGTCACTACAGATCCCGGTTATAGAGGACTACCCCTATGTCAGGATTGATTTCTTGAGACCCTGAGATACCAGTACCTCCTGGTGAGGAGCGAGGGGAGATGGGTAAGTCTCCACCTTTGTAGTTTTTTTTTGTTTTAAACATATGTAATTTTTATGTTGTTTTGTTATATATATCATGTTTTTGGTATGCCAGAGTATTTGACGGATATGTGTTCATTGTGTGCAGATGTGGGACCCGTGCGACCCGCTGACTATGCTAGGAACATGCATTGTCCTCGACCAGGGGCCACACTTGCCGCCGCAGGGGGACCAGCAATAGCAGGAGATCTTCCAGTCGGGGAGGCCGAGAGGGTTTTGAGACAAGTCAAGCATAAATTTACTGCGCTCACTCACACAGTCTCGATGGCAGAGATTGAGGACTTGCCACCATCTATGCAGCCTCATGTAGTGGGGGCACCACGAAAGTGGGTCCGGTTGTTTCGGCGTTTAGCCAACACTGTAGATCAGTATAACAGGGCCCACATGCCCTAACTTTAGCTAGACATTTTGACGTGCCACGGGCACTACTTGTATATATGTTTTGAGGGCATAAGCCCTGTGACTCGTTATTGGTCCTATTTTTGAGGCGCTTGTGTCTATCGGTGTACTCTCGTTACTTTATGATATTATATATGGTTTTTTGGTCTTTTGTGTCTTATGGATCATGTGTGCAAAAATGTATTTACATGTTTATGTGAATGTTCTTTCATATGTGTGCAAGATGCCAATCTAAAATTTGATTAGCTAGAGTATCTGTAACTTGGTTTAATCTCCTAGGAACATGAAAATATGTAATATAATCAAAGTTTCATTCTAAGAGACGTACCCTAAGGAATCGTCGGTGTAAAGTTGGATCATGAACCCAATATACTCTATTTAACTAAGACAGAACCATTTGAGCGTTGAGATAGACCCAGAGATGAGATATACCCAATGACAAAGCATCACGAAGCAACTCAATAACTGCACTATACTCGACGACATTATTTGTGGTGTCACCTAAGCATATACCTCTGGAAGATAATAACCAACCTTGAGGCGTAAATATTACCCAAGCTGCGGAGGCAAGCCTCCGAGTGTGCCAAATAGCACCATCTGCATGCCCAACGAATACCTCGAAATCACTTGACATCTGCCACAGTGACGAAAGATAATATCAACGACACATCCATAACGCTAAAAGAAACTAAAAAGTAATAGTACAAAGACTATACATATGTTACAAAAAGTTACCCACAGTGACCTACCTATGAGTAATACTTCTTGAGTTAGAGCCCATTTATAGGCTCCACCAAAGCATTCCCTTCAAAATCAACTAGACGATAAGCACCCTTTTTAAAAACCTATTTTATGATGAAAGGTCTGAAGGGTGCTTATCTTAGTCATAGACCAAGACAAGGTCGCCTTCAGAGAAAATCTGAGGACGAAGGGACCTATCATACTGACACTTGACATTATGTTTGTGAGCCTCGTTGTCCAAGGCCGCATCACGATGTTGATCATTGAGCTGCTCAAGGTGTACTAACCGTTCTTCAAGTGGAGAAGTGTCTGGCAATAATTGTACTGCCAATTTTAGAGACAGGATCTGACATTCGATGGGAAAGACTGCCTCCATCCTGTAAATGAGTTGAAAAGGTGAGAAACTGGTTGCAGTCTTAACAGATGTTCGATAAGCCCATAATGTTGAGTATAACATCAAATGCCAATTTGACTTCACTGAGTTGATAGTTCGTTGTAGAATAGTCTTAAGAGTTTTGTTTATTCCACCTGCCCATTTGCTTGGGGTTAGTAGGGTGATGAATGCTCTTGCCGTAACCCAAGATTTTATGTTAACTCGGTCATCATCTGGTTTTGAAAGTGACTACCATGGTTAGTGACAATCTCCCTCAGGACGTCGAACCTTGCTATTATCTGATTTAATAAAAAGAGAGATGCAGTCTCTCCATCATCTTTAAACATTGGCATAGCTTCAACCCACTTTGTGAAGTAGTCTACGGCTACGATGATATAGCGGTGCCCCCTTGTTGAAGGAGGTTTTCATGTAGTGTAATCAATCCCCCACTTGGTGAAGGGACCAACTGTGATGACAGGAAACATGGGAGTGGGATGTGCCCTCATCTTCCGAGAGAAGATTTGGCATTTATGGCACTTCTTGACCGATTCGATACAATCTTTGATAAGTGTCATCCAGAAGTAACCTACCCGTAGAATATTTTGGGTTGTTTCCAACCCAGACAAATGACCACCACAAGCTCCGGTGTGGAAATTGTTAAGAACGATAATTGCTTCCTCATGAGTGAGACATCGACGTAGGATATAGTATACACCTCTCTGATACAATGTATCATCGATTATGAGATAATTCTTAGCCTGATGGCGTATGCGTCGACGCTCATCATGAGAAGAAGTGGTGGGGCACTTCAAAGTCTGGAGATAGATAAGTATATCTCCATACCAGGGATCTAAATATGTGATCAAAAACATATCTCCCTGGATAGGCGATTCTTCAGGCACAACGTCACTTGAATCAACCGGAAGTTCCGAAATAAGTTCTACGAAGACCAGTGACTTTTTGGACTTTGATGAAATTAAGTCTAAGTCAAACTCCTGGAGGATGACTATCCATCTACTAATTTTTTCACCTATTACCTGTCGTGTCAACATGTACTGGAATGGATTCATGACAGCAATGACGGTGGTCTTGCGAAACAAAACATAATGATGGAACCGTTGAACAGCATGAACCGCTGCCAACGCAAATTTTTCGATGTGAGAATAATTGAGTTTCGGTCCTACGAGGCCTCAGCTCAGGTAATAGATCACATATTCTGAGAACCAATCATCTTCCTGAACTAAAACCATGCCAATGGTTGATTCTACTGTAGCCAGATATAATAATAAATCTTTGTTATAGTTAGGTGGCCGTAGAAAAGGGGAAGTTTTAATGCGTCAAAAGAGCGTTGAGCAGCATCATCCTAGTAAAAGGGAACATCTTTCTTCAGTAAGCGCATAAATCCCTTGGTGATCTCGGCATAGTTGGCGATGAAGCGTCGTAAAAAGTTCGCCTTGCCTTGTTGACTCTGAAGTTGAAGGATTGTACGTGGGGGGGGCAACTGAATTATTGCCTCCACCTTGAGAGGATCGACCATCATCCTTGTTGTTGATACAATGAAACCTAACAAATGTCCTGACGTTACACAGAAGCTGCACTTGTTTGGATTCAAGAAAATCTGAAAGTAGCAACAACGTTCGAAGATAAGTTGGAGGTGTGTGGCATGATCCATTCTCTTGCGAGATCGTGATGCTAAATCATCTAGATAGGCCTCGACTATATGCTTGAGGTCATGGAAATCAAAAGACATGGCCCGCTGAAAGGTTGCTCCAACATTTTTAACACCAAAAGGCATCTTATGATATGTGAATGTACCCCAAGGACAAATGAATGTTGTTTTGTGTTGGTCTTCAGGTTTGATTTGTATTTGATTATCTCCCAAAAAACCATCCATGAAAGAAAAGGTTTCACACCTAGCACATTCATCAATGATCTGGTCGATGAATGGTGTTGGAAAATTATCTTTGGGACATGCCTTGTTCAAATCATGGAAGTCGGTACATACAGGAATCGTGCCTTGTTTTTTATTGACCAGCACAGGATTTGACACCCATTGGGTCAAATGGATAGGATAGATAAAACCTGCCTTTAACAATTTCTCAACCTCAACCTTAATGGTTGCTGCTTTCTTAGGATTAACTGGACGAAGCTTCTGCCGAACAGGTTTGGCATCATGATACGTTGTGATTTCATGTTCAACTATTTTTGGATCGATACCTGGCATTTCCTCATAAGACTAGGCAAAAACATCACAAAATTATTTGAAAAGATCTGTGTAGATTTGAATCTCTTCGGGGGAGCAGTCAACTCCAACGAAGACATTCTCCATGATACCAGGGTTTTGGGAGATATTGATCGATAATTTTTTAGTGATAGTTGCCATATTACCCTCAGCATAAACCTCATGTGTAGCTAAGGGATTAATAGGACAAGACTGATCTCCCGTCATAGTCACGATGAATTCTCCTACTTCAATTCAGCTTAACTCTGGGAGGAAGTATGATATGTGATGAAGATCTTCCCAGGGTTTATCCAGACTAGTCATTGCTTCAATTATTGCGTCATCAGAGGGAAAGACTAAGTCTAATGAATCGGTGTGAGAGAGAGAACACTAAGCCCAAATAGGTTCTAGAAGTGGATCTAACTCTTGTTCAGGAGTTGGATCAGTGTTAGTTGAAGTTTGTTGGACTACAGAGTACTCTACTTCAGCGGCGGACAAGGGCATGGACAAACCCGGGTGCCCTTCCTCATCCATCATGGCTGATGGAGAAGGAAGTATCCACGGATCATTGAAGTAAGTCGTGCAGAATGAAAAAACTTGAAAAATATCAACCTTATGGTGATTGGATATAAACTTGATATCGCCTTGAGGGGGCGGGTAATCGAAGGTACCCATCAAAGATGGGCAAAAACCAACCCCTACATTGACGACACCTGGTTGAGGATTATCAATCATTAGGACTGTGGATGCCCCCAATGCAGGGTCAAGTCTAGAGAAAGACAATTGATCGATGGTCACTATCCAACCCTCGTGTGGAAACAATAAGACCCGGAAAACTGTAGCAACCACAGCTTGCATGGCATAAGTCCAACTCCTTCCTAACAAGAGGTTATAATCGAGGGGAGCATCGACTACCTCTACCTCAACACACACGGTCTTCACTCCTAACTGCATGGGGAAAGAAGGAACGGTGCCATGTGGTCAGAACAAATGACCGTCGAAAGCAGTGAGGAGGGTAGGTGATGGAGACAAAACGGGTTGACCAATGGCCTTCCAACATGCCAATTACATAACGCATTTCGATGCACCCTCATCAACCACCGTGCAGAAAATATTCCTAGTAAAAGTTTTCGTGGGATAAGCCACTACTATCTGAAATGATACGTGGTAAGGCAGATGAGGTTTTAAGTTGGTTGTATCCAACATTATCGTACTCAGATTACAAGTCTCGGTAGATCCTAAAGCGGTTAACAAGGCTTTCCTCTGGGAAGGGCAACTTTGGAGGACCTCCAAAGCAGACATTGCACAAGGGGTTTGTGATAAATATTCCACCACGGAGTAGTTCTAGGCAGCCCTTATGTTTGGGTTATGAGAAGATTTTTTGAATGCACCTTTGGGAATGCGTGTCATTGTTTCACCCAACGTCTTCTCAATTTGTAGAGGAAGAGATGGGAGTTCAGCTTCTTTACCCTTCTCAGAAGTGCTTGGTTTACTATAGTCATGCGCTCTAGTCAATATAAAATCATCACCCCTCACCATATATACGTTCGCGGATGCGGGGTTGTTCACAGGCGGAGGGGGTTCTTGGCTGCCCCCTTCCGTGCTTCCAGAGGCTTGGGTTAGATTTTTCCCATGTTGAAATGGATTGGTCAACACAGCAGGTTATTGTTGCATCACAAACTTTTGGGCTTCTACAAGTTGAGGACATAGATGGGTCGGGTGGTCTTCCACGCACAAGTTGCATGGATACCTCACCTTCTGTTTCTTAGTGTTGTCCCCACCAACATTATCAGTAGGTTTTTTATCCCCCTTACCCTTCTTTCGTTGTTTTTTCTTTCATTCAGGCTGTTGGGTGGCCTTTGGGTTAGTCGATTGCACTGTGTGTACCTCCAAAGTTTTGGTAGGGGGAGCAACCAAAGTAGTAGTTTGGTTGGTCGTTGTGTGTTGTATAGATAAGTGTTGCAACTGCTTTGTCAATTTCTCAGTGGGCTTTGTTTGTGCTGAACCAACAATACCATCGGCATGTGGTCCATCTCTCTATCTAGTTTTATCAAGTATTGAGCGTGGTGCATCTGGCAAGATGTTGTATAATAAGCTGGACTGAGAATAGATGAGATCAAATTGTTGAGCCCTCATGATGGCATCTTCTTCGGAGAATAATCCCGACGTCATGATGTCTTTGGATAACTATAGGACCAAAGACTTAAGGAACCAATCAAGCAGGAATTCTAGTGGGACTGGCACCTTAATTAAACTCTTTCGGTGTCTCCATTCTCGGATGTGATCAAAGATATGGTATGTTGTTGTCTATTCGAAATTGGCGAGAAGCTCTGTGCCAGCATCGTATCTCACAGGTCAATGCAAATGGTTTAGGAAATCCATCGCCAGTTCGCCAAAGGAAGAGTATCTTGAGTGATCGATCTCAATGTACCATTTCGCGGCGCTCCCAATGAGAGTACGTTGAAACAATTGCAACTATATGGAGTTGTCTTTCAACGAGTTGGATGAGCACCAAATATGGAAGGTAGTCACATGATCTCCTGGATCTTCGTTAGGCTTGGCTTCGAACTTTGGGATGTCCGAAGGAAACTTCGTCGGCATAGGAGGCCAACGTGGATCGTGACAGATAGGGTCATTCAACAACCTTGTCAAATCTGGCAAGTGCAAAGTCGTCAGGAAGGGTAGTTTGGGTTGTTGGTGATAACCTGGGGAAAAGGGGCATGGAGTTTGACTGGCACCAGGTTTCCAGGAAAAGTTTGGCTGCTGGCCCGGATTCTGGTAGAAGCCATGGCCCTGGCCAGCATATGGATTTTGCATATGTGGAGACATCATCAGCTTATTTCCAAAATAGGACATAGAAGGTTGGGCATGCATTACATTCGAAGGACTTTGGGAAGGGTTGCCCCATGTCAGTCCCATGGGGATAGGCATAGTAGTTTGTCCAAGGTTCCATTGATTGTGGAAATAATTACCCCATATCGGCATTCCGGATGAGGGAACGGATCCTTGCCAAGAATTCCAAGGCCCTGATGAAGAAGAAGTTCCTAGGTTTTCCCCCTGTGCAAGAATAGTACCCTGCATAGGAATAGGTTGTCCAAAACTGGGATTTCCCCCAGTCAAGAAAGCGACTAACGAGAAGGCATTGTTACCAAATGTTCTGATCAAAGAAAACGGTGTCGAACCTATCAACATACTATGCGAAGGTGGTCCTTGACTCCCCGCTCCAAATAAACTATGGTGTGTAGGTTGCCTGGTAGATTGTTGATGTGAGCCACTGAGTGAAGGGGACGAAGGAGGTATATGACCTCCTCCATAAGGGAAAGCATTAAAAGGAGCAAGAGTTCCCCCCATGTGACCTTGTAGAGGAGCGCTAGAGATCCCTTCCCCCAGACCTGAAATCTGTAAAGTGGAGTAGGAAAGTACAAGACTTGTTCCCAAACTAAGCATCACGTATGAGAACAGAGGGTCTGTCGCACTTGGTGTGAAAGGGGTTGTGGCCACCACCAAATACCGGATCGAGCCATTGTGTGATGTAGAAGCGGTCGAGACCATGGTGGCTCAAACTAGTGATGGTGGGTTAGGAGATGAAAACTCTCCTATGGTGACAACCATAGTGGGAATTGATGAATTCCCAGAAGGAGTAACAACATTTGTTTCCATTGTTGCATGCAACACTATCTAGCACTCGTAAAATTGAATTGGTACGATGAAGGGTGCCAAGAAATAAGTGGTTGGAGTTTCAACTGGGCCAAGAGTGTTCGCTCCAAGGTCCAAAATGGTCGATTCCTCCGGATGTTGGTTGGGCACAATTTCTTGTGACCCGGTCGCTTCAAAAGACCCTTGTTGGTCTAGCTTTCGCCTTAAAGGTGGCGGGGGTGGCTCCGGTGTAACCGGTGGCAGGCCAAGAAGCCTTCATGACCGGTGGAGATCGTGATCCTCCACTATGTGAGAAGATCAAAGACACTCTAGGATAGTCTAAACATTCAAAAGTAACACACACTAAAAAAGTCCCTATAAGATAAGACAGGAAAACACTAAATTAATTGGAAGAACAGTTACAACAACCAACACTAGAGAAACTTACCGGTGCAAGTGCAAATCAAAAATGGAAGCACCCTTCGGGTATACTCTGAAAAGTGTGGCCCGATGTATGTTCTAGGTACCGTGGTATACCCCCGCAGTCACGTGTGTATGTCCCTAAAAAATATAGGCAACTAGGTTGCCAGCGCACGAAAAGTCACCAGGAGGGTACAGTTGAAAGTCAATTAGACCACAATGAGCAGGGTATCGAGCCTGAAAACTGTCAAGGGTATTGAAAGTAAGTGGTTCAGAAGACAACTGAGGACCCCAAATGGATTCGAGACCCACAAAGCCCTGTGGCAAATGCAATCGACCAAATCCCAAAACAAGCCCTCTATATGTATTCTCCACTACGATTGGTCCAGCTTTGGAGGGGTTAACTCCAATACCTTTCCGCACACGACCTCGTGTTTATCCCTTATGTTAGAGAGGGGTCCTATATAACTTTCACGATACTAGACTTGGACACTCCCTAACTCAGACTCCAATGTTTGATTTTTATGGCCTTGAAGAGTTTCCTCTCCAACCTAATCCAAGGCCCTAATCCTGAACTAGTTGGTTAACCCTACAAACATAAAAGTCTAATAAATTTTAGATTTAGCATTAATTTTATGGCTTGTCTTACGTCAAGGAGTATTAAAGTGAAACTGATGATGTGTAAAAGATGAAAGTAAAAATGATTAAAAAGTTGGAAACAAAAACTTTCACTAAATGCAAAATTTCAACAACTTTTCAAAAAAAAAAAATTCAAAATTTTCTAAGATTTTGTGGATAGAAAACTCAAAAAGAATTTCACTCGACTACGAGCTACTTATGATCTAAGAAAACTACAAAAACTTATGAAATAAAATACTTTTCACTGGTTTATAATGCAAAATCACACTTTTCAACCAAATAAGAAAATGAAAGAGATTTTTTTTTATTTGAATGCTGATAAAGCAAAAAAGGAAAAACACCAACAAGTAAAAACCAAGAAAAACAATTTTGGCCTAATCGCAGATCGCAAAGAATCACTTCAAGAATTCACACACTAGCAACTTAAAAAAAAATGACTCTCACACTTGTCTAAAAACCTTAAAGAAATTTTTTTTAATGACAACTTTTTAAATGAGAAAAAGCAAGCTAAGACTAAGATTAATCCTAAGATATTGACTGCTAAGATAGAGATTCAAAAACCTGAGAGGTACAACTCTCATCAAAGGAAAGGATGATTGCCTTACCCTCAACAAAAACTATCCTGCACAAGCACGCTACTAACAATTCAATAGCAAGCGTGTGCACGTGAGCTGTGTAGAGCCAGAGGACATGTACACGCATGATGGCCTTATACAGGTCGTGTGTATCTCTAAAACTCTTAGAAAAACTAAAAACAGACAAACCAAACCAGGAAGAGACCATTGATATTGATAACCAGGATCTCCTGAAATCTTAGACACTCTTTTTAACAGAAAAAAGCAAACGATGAAAGGAAAATTTTCGTAAAACAAACCAATCTGAGATAAGACTACAAACAACCAAGACTCAGATAAAATTTCAGAAAACTCCTGAAACTGACTGATTATAATAGGGAAGAGGATGTCTGCCTCAAAAAAATTTCTAGAATCTACATGCTACTGCTACTTCTTCAGCTAGCGTTCACACGTGGATTGTAAGAGAGTAGGGTGTGGGTACACACGTGCAGACCTTATGTAGGTCGCGTGTACCTATGTGGGTCTCGAAAAAACACAGTCAAGAAAACAACATAGAAAGCTGGTATGGAAAACTAGACTCTCTGCTAGCTCAGACCTTACAGAAACTAAAAAATAAAACAGGCAAGAAAACCAGTCTTTTAAAACTACCCAAAAAATAAATAAAATTCCAAGAACCCTAGAGACTCCCCAGTACGGTCACCAATTCTATTGTGAGGGAAATCTCCTTACGGACTAGCAAATAGGGTTAGACTTTGCATGTAGATATGACCTAGAGAAAATCTACTTTCTACCTTCATCCCCAGACTTAAATCCCATTTCTTTTCAGTAAATACATGGCCAAATCAACCTACCTTGTTCCAGGTGTTCGATGTCGATCCTCTTTCGTACTTGATTACTTGTTCACAGTTCTCCTTCCAAATCTGACCTGCATACAAGACAAGCAACGACTACACATGCATATTACCTATAGACTAACGGGTTAGAGATGCAAACATGTACTTAACAAACTATGAATAACTCATGAATTGGGACGGGAAAAGCATTTTCTTTATTACTTTGAATGAGTCAACTTACAAAAATTCGAAACCGGCCACTGCTCCACGAACCTGATCCTGGGCTCCTCTTCAACTGTCCTCCAACTTCTTTTCTTTGTATCTCTTCTGGCACAAGGAAGGATAAAGGGTTGGGACAATGGGAATATGCAAATGGGAAGAGTTTCTTTGCTATATTTTTCCTCTTCCAAATGGGACCCTTACCCCTTCTTTTATAGGCTAGAAGGAGCTAGGTATTTGGACGAACCCTCGGCCATGCATGGCCAGGAGTTTCAGTTAACTCACCCAAAGCTATGTGTTTCGTCGACAATTTCCTTTTTTCATGCTTTTGTTGGTCCACACGGGTTGTTTAAGGTCAGCCAGTGTGTACACGTGTGCAGTAATGGAGTAGGGCACGTGGGCCCTTATAAAAGAGGTTTTTTAAAGAGTTGTTCAGCAGTGCTTTGGAAAAGAAGGGATTTGAGATGGCTTGATGTCAGGTAAGCATGTGTGGTACAATTTAGGGTTATAACAACGTGGCACCACCCAGGGAGCACCACAAATCAGTTCAGTGGTGACAGGGTGAACCATGTCAGCATATGAGAAAGTGAATCAGCAGGCACCACATGGCCCAATCATGGGGCGACATGTGGCATCCCGATAATGCCCAATGTTATCCTGTGAATGATTTTGGTTTAAAAAAAATAATTGGTGGGTCCGCCAAATCTGGTGGACCACGCCAAATATATACAATCGTTGGTGGAATTACTAAGAGGACCGCTAAAATTAGAGGAGTTTTTAATTATGGATAAACATATATGTAACCACTACCAAAAACAGAGTACGTCGGGTTTGACCCCGAAACCTCTACCCAGAACAAAACCTTTAAAACTCCGCTCTAACCAACGTGCCAAGGGGTGTGCCTTGGAACATCTGCCTCATTTAATATTTAAGAATGTGTTTCGAGCCAGAGCTGGGGGGAAGGTGTGTGACCGTATTGTACAATCCAGCATGGATTTTGAGATAGATGTTATCATAATTGTTGGTGCAGAGGGCACAAAAATCAAGACAAGATTTCTCTTGGGCCTCGGAGTGCCAAAGTCGGATCGGATCATGGAGACGATCATTTTTGGGTAATTTGACGCCATGAATCCAATGGTGATTTTTGTTTTCTAATTTGAGCATTATTTATGGAGATTGGTTCCAGAATGAGGTATATTCATGTAGTTGCTAAATTCTTTTGCTGAGTTAATAAAAGAGCCTACCCATTTGAGAGAAGGACCCGGAGACGTAGTCCACCAGGGACGAACTCCGTTATCAAGTTTTTGTGTTCAGATCTTATTCTTATGTCTCTTCATTTATAAGTTTTCCCTTATTTAATGGTGCACATTAATTTATACTCATTTAATACAATTCTTTATAAGTCACAATGAAAATATCTTGGATCATAGATGCAGAGCCAGAGAAAAGGACCAAGTGGGACAAGACTACTCTTCAGGATGCAAAGGATCTTATTTGGGATCCAAATGATACTAGGAGGACTCAATCTGATTTCAAGGAGCCTCCTCTTGCACCCACTTCCACTAAATTGATGCCACCCAGACATCTTTTCTTGGTTTAGTCTTCAGATCCACAGTCTTATGGTGAGACTACTGGAAATCCATTTTGGGAATCTTCCATGCAGGAGGAGTACAACTCCCTCCTCGAGAACTAGACTTGGGATCTGGTTCCCCTTCCCTTAGGAAGGAAACTTGTCAGGTGCAGATGGTTCTACAGGACCAAGAGCGCAGTCGATGGACAGGTTAGCAGATACAAAGTCAGGCTAGTTTCCAAAGGCTTTCAGCAAGTGCATGGCATTGACTATGATGAGACCTTCTCTCCAGTAGCGAATATGGATTCCATACATTTGGCACTTTCCATTGCGAGAGCCCAAGGATGGGAATTCCATCATATGGACGTGAAGAATGCATTTCATCACAGTGATATCTCAGAGGAGATCTATGTGGAGTCACCCCACAAATTTATTTAGGATTCATATTTGGTATGTCGACTAAAGAAGTCTCTTTATGGCCTCAAGCAAGCTCTGAGGGAATGGTATGCCAAAATGGATTCCTACTTGTTGTCATGGAAATTTATATGTTGTAAGTCAGACCCAAATGTTTACATGATCAAGATGATTGATTCACTTCTAGTCCTAGTTTTGTATGTCGATGATTTGTTGATCATCGGTTGCTCGAATTCAGCGATTGATATAGTCAAGAGGATTTTGCATGACAGATTATTAAAGACAAACATGGGTCCACTACATTTCTTCCTTAGACTCTAGATCAATCAAGATGCATCAAGAATCAAACTGTTTTAGGCCAAGTATGCATGATATCCCCTTGAGAGATTTCACAGCATATACTGCAAGTCTACCCTGACTCCTTTCCTATCAGGAGTCAGCCTTGAGGATGGCAAGGACACTCCACTGGTTGACAACACACTGTACAAATAACTAGTGGGGAGCTTGTTGTATCTCACACACTCCAAACCAAACCTCTCCTATGCAGTTGGAGCAGTCTTTAGGTTCATGCAGGAGCCACATGAGCTACATTGGAAGTCTGCACAACGTATCCTTCAATACGTACAAGGAACCATCACATTTAGGATTCACTATGAAACAGACTCTACATTGGACCTCATTCGGTTCATTGGTTGTGAATGGGATGGCGATAGCATTGATCGCAAGTCCACATCTAGTTACTGACTCAGTTTTAGTTCTAGGCCTATCTGTTGTTCAAGCAAAAAGCAGGTTGTTATTGATCTATCTTCAGCCGAGGCAGAGTACATAGGGGTAGTCAACATAACCATTCAGGCTATGTGGCTACAATATTTTCTCACTGAGTTGGGAATTCAGTTTCATCGATCGGTCGTCATCTAGTGTGACAACCAGAGCACTCTAAAGTTCTACAAAGAAACAGTTCTGAGGCAGTGGACGAAGCAAACAGAGATCCACATGCACTACTGTTGGATTACTGAGAGGGAGGGTGAATCAGTAATAGAGAAATATAATCCTTTTTAACCAGATAATCCAAGTGTTATGTCAATGTAGAACTATCATCCAATAATGAGAAATGAACAAATGAACAATCATACACATACACAGTACACCATTATTTTACATGGAAACCCAAAGCAGGAGAAAACCACAGAATGTTTTTTCTTATATGTCTTCAAGAATTACATTCATTGGAAGCACCAACTTCCTTTGTTTTCCAGCTGCAAATGGAAGGAGTCTCTAACCCCCTAGTTTCTCAGGCTACAACCTGAAGGAAGATCCAACTCCCCAATTATCTGGCTACAACCAGAAGGAGGCTACAATCCCCTATTTTCTCCAGCTACAACCAGAAGGTGGCTACAACCACCTGTCCTTTCCCTATCCAACCGCCATGAAGTAGAAGTAGAACGATGGAACCACTGTCACACTATCACTGTGATATATACCACTGTAAACCTATACCAATAAATCTGAACCATGCATCAACCATGCATCAACCTGTACCTCAACCTGTAATCAACCTGTACCATAAACAAGTGCATCAACCATGCACCAACCTGTACCA
>ML807145.1:265702-289142 GCA_009831015.1 Picea engelmannii
AAAAAAAAAAAAAAAAAAAAATTCAATACATCATATTTACCTAGAAATGAAACCATTGTTCACCAACTGCCACTCAGAAACAACCAACAACCAACCGCCAATGACACCAATGTTCACCAACCGTCACTCAACAACAGACAACAGCCAATGCCAACACCAAAAACCAACAACACCACAGCCCACAGCCAACACCAACCGCCAGCAACACCATCATTCACCAATAGCACCAAGCCACCAGAGTTCACTTCCACTATCTGTAAAGTAACACGGGTTCGAAAGGTCGACTATATATAAATTAGTTTTTCAGTCGAACTCCCTGCTGCTGGAGAAAAAAATTGGCTACCATTTTTTATTGCACAAAAGCCAAGGATGTCATTCGTGCGCCATTCAATTTGAAATTTAAGTTTTCGGTTGAAATATGTACCTTTTCGGTCGAAAGATGTATGTTTTTAGCCAAAAAAATGAAAACTTCAGGCGAAAAATTGTTTCTACCCATTTTTCCACCTCCATTCTCACGAATGTGTTACCCACCTTCATCATTTTGCCTGGTACCATTCACCAGTAACCCCTTTATGTGCAGTCCCATTTCCCCCCTGTCCCATCCCCATGGCCCACACTCGCAGCCAAGATTGGGAACAATGTCTCACTTCCTTAGACAAATCTAATGAACAAACCTAGATTGATATTTCTTCCATTACTTCCAGTATTGTTAACCTCAACTCTTGATTTTCTCCGCTCGAATCACTTCCCACATCCATCACTCAATTGACCTCCACGTGTCAAAAATGCTAGGATGCAGTGAACAATTTAAACGCCTTGTTTAAGCCCACCCCATATCCTTTCTCTTCTTCCACACCTTATAACCCTGAAGGTATTGAATCCTCCCATTCCACCTCTTTTCCTTCCAACCACTTTCAACGGGACCTACATCCCCCTCGCGTGGAGGTGAAAAAATTTGATGGCTCGAATCCCACAGTCTAGGTCACTCAAATTGAATATTATTTTTCTTTGTACAACATTACTGGTGAGTTGGCCAAACTCATTTATGGTTTTCTCCAACTAGATTTGAAACGTTGGCAATGGAGAAAAAATTCTCATTGAGGGTATGTGGCTTGGACACAATTTGTTGCAGAGCTTTATGAATTCTTTGACACTAACACACACCATTTAGTCCATTTGACCAAGTTGAAACAATCTAGAATAGTAGAAGACTTTATACCTTCTTTTGAGCACTTGGATTTCTGCACGGAGGGCATGTCTAATATTTTTTTTCCAGGAATACTTTATCAGTGGCCTCAAGGATGAGATTCGTGCCCATGTCCTCATGGATCTCCCTCAGAGTTGAGTGGAAGCTACTAAAATATCTAAGGAAGAACAACATTTTGTCTCTTCTCAAACCAGAAAACCATCCTTTCTTCCCTTCCCTAAACCCACCACTCCAACCCCTCCTTCCACTCCACTGAAGATCCAGAAATTGACCCGGGAAGAAATGGTTGAACGCCACTCAAGGGTCTTTGTTATAATTGTGATGACAAATATTTTATGGGGCACAAGTGTAAGGAACAAAATCATTTTATGGCTATCTCTAAGGATGTTTCGGAAGAAGCGGTCGAAGCCCCCCCTGTGGTCGAGTAACTAGAACCAACTGATATTACTCCTCCCTCGAACCCCCTAGAAGTTGAACTAGTCATTTCATTGAATGCTCTCACTATCTTCTCTGCTCCCCAAACCCTCAAGCCAATTGGTTACATTAAGCATCAGAAGGTCATCATCCTCATTGACGGTGGCAGCACACATAATTTTATTCATCGTTGCATCGCCCAAGAAACTAATTGTTATATTCGTGCAGTCAACGACATTCAAATCATGATTGCCAATGGAGGTTCCATGAAATGTGGGGGGCATTGTGAAAATGTGTGTCTCCAAATTGGTCAGTACCACATGAAATATCATATGTTTTCTATCGACATTGGTGGTTGCGACATTGTTCTTGGTGCATAATGGTTACGTACTCTTGGTCCCATCCTCGTGGATTTTAAGGAATTAACCATGCAATTCATCCAAGAGGGCCAACAATATAAGTTCCAAGGCATCACCGACAGCTCACCTAAAATCATTAGTTCCCATCGCATGAAAAAACTCCTCAAGAAAGGTCATTCTGGCATTATTACACAACTCCATTCCATTCATGCCACTGAGACACCCTTTGTGCATCCTGACCTCCAAGTCATCATCTCCAAACATCTAGATATTTTTTCCACTCCCCATGGAATTCCCCCTTCCTGTGGTGTTCATGATCATTCCACTCCCCTAGTACCCGACAACCTTCCTCCCAATGTTCACCCTTATCGTCATCCCTTTGCAAAAAAAATGAAATTGAGAAAATTGTTCAAGAATTGCTCGCCACGGGTGTTATCCATCCTAGCACCAGCCCCTACTCTTCTCCTATGGTCATGGTACTTAAGAAAGAAGGCTCTTGGCGGATGTTTCCTAAATTTCGCACCCTCAACAAACTCACCATCAAATACAAATTTCCCATCATTGTCATTAATTATCTCTTGGATGAATTAAGTAGTGCCTAATTCTTTACTAAACTTGATCTTTGTTCTAGCTACCACCGGATACGTATGAAAGAGGAAGACATTCCTCAGACTTCTTTTTGAACTCATGAGGGCCACTATGAGTTCTTGGTCATGCCCTTTGGCTTGTGTAATGCTCCCTTCACTTTCTAGAGCCTCATGAATCATGTCTTCCATCCTTTTCTCTGTCAGTTTTCTTTGATGATATTCTCATCTATAGTAAAACATGGAAAACCCATCTTGCCCATGTGGATCAAGTTCTTCATCTACTCTCTCAACACCAACTTTTCCTCAAACAATCTAAATGTGATTTTGGAGCATTGGAAATGGAGTACTTGAGTCATATTGTTGGCAAGGATGGTGTCAGGGTGAATCCTAAGAAAATTGAAGCTATGAAGGATTGGCCTCATCCCAAAAATTTCAAGAACTTGTGTGGGTTTCTCGGTTTAACAGACTATTATTGCAGGTTTGTTAATAATTATGGAAAAATTGTTTCCCTCTCACTCCTCTCCTTAAAAATAATGCTTTCATTTGGAATCCAACAGCTGATCACTCCTTCCAAGCCTTAAAAGAGACTATGTGCACTACTCGTGTCCTAGCCCTTCCTGACTTCAGAAAGACCTTTGTCCTGGAATGTGATTCTTCAGGGAAAGGAAATGGCGTCATCCTTATGCAAGATGGTTGACCTTTGGCCTTCACTTGCAAAAACATTTTGGAGCACCATTTGGGCCAATCAATATATGAAAAGGAAATGATGGCCATTTTGCATGTTGTGGATCTCCGACGCCCTTATCTATTCGGGAAATGATTCCAAATTAAGACAAATCATCAGGGCCTCAAGTATTTTCTGGAGCAATGAATTTCATCCCTAGAGCAACAAAAATGGGTGACCAAGCTATTTGGATATGATTATGAGATCATTTACAATAAAGGAAAAGACAATGTGGTTGCATACACTATTTCAAGGAAATATGAAGATGAAGGGTCCCTCTTTTCTCTATCCTTCATTGTACCAGATTGGCTCCAAGCTATTCACCAAGAATGGCTGCAAGATCCCTAAATGCCGCGTTTGATCCAACAATTGCAAGACAATTCTCTCATTTCTCCAAAGTACACTTGGCAAAATGAAGAGATTCTCTACAAAGGCCATATGTATTTAAGAAAACAGTCACAACTTAAATCCACAGTGTTTTATGAGCTTCATGCTACACCCACAACTGGGCATTCTGGGCTTACCAAAACCTATGACAGGGTCAAACTTTATTTTTTCTGAGATGGTATGAAGCAGTACATCCGCACCTTTGTAGTGGAATGTGATGTATGTCAACACAACAAGGGAGAAACATTCAAAGCCCTAGGCACACTACAATTGCTTCCTATTCCACCCGCTATTTGGAGGGATATTTCTATTGATTTCATTGTTGACCTACCTAAATCAGGAAATAAATCCGTCATCATGGTGGTCATTGATCGTCTTTCCAAATATGCTCATTTTTTTGCTCTTCAACACCCATCACTACATCCATACTGGCTCAACTTTTCATGGATAGTATCTTCAAGCTTCATGGCATGCCTCATTCCATTGTCTCTGAACGAGATCCCACTTTCACCAACAATTTTTGGCAAGAATTGTTTAGGGCACCCAACTGCATGTTAGCAAAACCAAACATCCCTAGACTAATGGTCAAATTGAAGTTGTCAACAGGTGTTTGGAAACATATTTGAGGTGTTTTTCATATGAGAGGCAAAATTAGTGGGCTCAATGGTTACCCCTAGTTGAATGGTGGTACAACACTTCTTATCATACAACTACTCGCATGACTCCTTTTGAAGCAGTATATGGACAAAATTCGCCTTAAGTTCTCTCATACATGCTCGATGTCTCAAAGGTCCAGGTAGTTGACCAAATTCTTATAGTTCGAGAGGCTATTCTCCATACCCTCAAAGAGAATTTGGTCATGGCTCAAAATCGCATGAAGCAACAAGCATATCAAGGTCACCTAGAACGTCAATTTGATGAAGGGGACCAGGTGTTTCTTCGACTACAACCTTATAACCAGAATTCACTCAAGGTTGACCATTGTCAGAAACTGGTACCCAAATTTGATGGTCCTTATACAGTTATTAAGCATGTGGGATAGGTGGCCTATCAGTTAGCTTTGCCCAGTCATTCTAAGCTCCATCATGTTTTTTGTGTCTCTTGCTTAAAGAAGGTGATTTTAACTAAGTACCAAACTCAAACCATTCTTCCTGAGTTGGATGAAGAAGGATCCATCTGGTTGCAACCACAAGCAGTCTTGGACCAATGTGAGCGTCGTCTCCGTCAGCACATCATCAAGAAGTGTTAGTACATTGGAAAGATACAACTTCAGTAGATGCCACCTGGGAGCCAACTACCATTCTACAACAATTTCCTCATCTCGAGCCTTGAGGACAAGGTTGTTTTTTAAGGGGGAGGGCATGTTAGGGACCTAACCTCCTTAACCCCTCACGTAGGTAGAATGATATATTTTCCATGTAATAAAGGCCAATATTAATAAGGCCTAGTAATAAGGAAGAATAAGTTAAATGTAAGAAGACCTAATAGAAGCTTCTTCTTCTAGAAGATATTCCTCTAGATTATTCTTTTGGTATATATATTTAGTATAAATAGGAATCGAGGGCATGTGAAGTCTTTGTCTTGAGAATTATTGTAATATAGTGTTTCTTTGTTGGAGGTTTCCCCCTCGAAGAGGCAAGTGAACATTGTTTCCTATCAATAAAGGTATTATTTTGGTGTTGTGATTTCATATATTGTGTTGTTCCGTTGTTATTCTCTGTAATATTTTTGTTTCGGCTATTATAATAGATCTAGTACATTACATTCGAGAAGCCCTTGAAATCGAAAAACACCTTAACAACTTTAACCGCAAACATGACTATAAGCTTAGCCATTCATGGAAACCTACTATTTATCACCTTAACCATTAGACATCTAGATTTGAGACCCCCTCCCTCCTTCTTGGTTAACCAATCTCTTACTAGTTCCTACCTGCTCCTCTTTCCTCCTTCTTCTGAATTTGTTTTCTACCGCTTCTCTTTACTTTGTCACCTGCATCCTGTAATCACGCCCTTAACCTAATATTTAATTCTTTTGCTCCTCTCATTCTTATCACCTCTATTTCCTTTACTCTCCTAACCTATTACACCCTGCAACTTTATATCCTTTTATTAAACTAGTCTATCTCTCTCTTTAATTACTTTAACTTTGTCTAATTTATCTCTCTTTTTAATAACCTTGACTTTGACAAAAATTTCTCTCCATAATTTTTATCTTCTTCCTTTTCATATCATTTTCCTATTTGATTTTTCCTAATTGAATAATTTAATCGTTAATTCCTTGGCATTTCACAACTGTTACTTTACTTTATTTCATTTAATGTATTCTAATCTTCCTCTTTGACCTCTATATATATATATATATATATATATATATATATATTAACAAAAACTGGCAAATTGTATTATGTGTGTGGATGAATCCACTGGTTTTACATTAAAAAAGGTCTATACAGATCGTCTAGATTTCCCCCTTAAGGGGAGGTTTTTACAAAAGTGGGTATTGACGTGGAGTTTAGAGCGCCCCCCTTGATTTTCAAAAGTTTTATATGTTGAATTTCCTGGGTAGCTCCGACAAAAGGTACCACTGATATATATTATTCGACAAAACATACAAGAATTTCGGTCTTAGTTACCCTTTTCAGCTTTTATATGCTACATGTTTGACCTGATTTCTGGAAGAGGGTCGTTCAGGTCAGGGACTTGATTGACAGAATTCGAGTAAACATTCCTTGAATGTCCCTGTTGGTCACCCGGATTGCTTGGAGGAGCTTGCGAAACGTCGAGTTGGTCTAGTCTTTGCTGCAACATCTCGATCTTCAGGTGGTTGACTTTAATCTGACTGCGTTGGGCATCTCTCTCATCTTGGAGTTTACCAATCAAGAATCTATGTTGGGATAAGGTTTCCAGCTTGAATTCCTAGTTGGCGCTCATAGTGCCCATTTGAACTCTGAGACTGCTGCATCCGCCACAATCCACTTCCCAGTCGTCCTCTGACCAACTTTCTGAGTCCTCCTAAGCTGT
Organism: Picea engelmannii; assembly: GCA_009831015.1. Classification (NCBI taxonomy): domain Eukaryota; kingdom Viridiplantae; phylum Streptophyta; class Pinopsida; order Pinales; family Pinaceae; genus Picea; species Picea engelmannii. The sequence goes on from ML807145.1 coordinate 272,404, forward strand.
GTTTTCTTGTTGCATTGCACCGTTTGCTGAGGATTGACCGGGCCTGGCCGTTTCTTGAAGATTATGCATGGAGAAAAGGGAAAGCCACGAACAGGAAAGGGAGGTGGTAGCTTGCAGGGAGGAAGGCGAAAGGAAAACTTGAAAGGTCGAGGGAGGTCGTCGAGGCGTGGGGTAAACTGAGAGGTCAAAGGTCTTCAAAGAATTCAAGGGAGTCTGGAAATTCTGAGGTTGGATAAAAGAGGACTTCACGGGGCCATGGAGAATCTCTTGGCTAAACAGAGCTCTGAGGGGGGTGGAAGGAGAGTCTCGTGAGACGAGAAGCAGAGCTCATAGCGAGAATACTGAGTCATCCAATGTGCTCTTTTTAGCAGGAGACAAACATACCGCGAGGGTGATGGGAGAGAGAGAGGATAAATAGCAGTTGGTCCAGGGAGCACAAGCAAGAAGATGGGAGTTCCCACAAGATCCATAAACCGAGCAAGGACGACGACGTGGTTTCTAATAAAAGGTAGAGAGTACTTACCTACGAGTTCGTGGGAGGCTCCCTGCGAACTGTTCCATCTGAAGCCATGGACACGAGAGTGGAGGTGTGGCTGACGTCAAGGGAGCTGCTACGTTGTGGAAGCTGAGAGTTTTGTACCACTACCATGAACCTTTGAGGTTGGATGACAGGTTTTCCCATGCGAACCAGAGAATTACCACCCTTCGTGATGATGGCGTTAGGTTCGTTAGTCGTCGATTTATCTCGGGCAGAGGGAACTCGTGATGTATGCCACCTGGTTAACCCGGGTACACCTTGCTCCAAGTGGACGTCTGCCAGCATCCCCCTTGCATTGTTGGAGCTGCTCACCCATTCACCCGAAGGGCCCATTCTCGACTTCACGGATAAGCCCCCAACCCTCTTGTCCCTTTTGGGGGAGCGGAATCCTTTCCTGCGCATGTGTCCGTGATTTTTGTTTGGAACCATGGAGTGGTGCCTTATTGCATCGGTATTCTCCCAATAAAAAATGATCATTAGTAGAGGGGTTCTAGGGTTAATACCCCATCTATACTTAAGGTGCCTGGCTTTGCCCCTATTTCTACATTGGCAATTTTGTTAGCTTCAGTGTTATTTCCCCTTAATATGTGGTAGAAGGTGGTTTTAATGTCTCGGGAGACCATCCTAATTCTCTCCATGATTTTCTTTAAGCTTGGGTCTCTAGAGTTTGCTCCCTGTATCATCATTCTTATTATGGCTTTGGAGTCCCCTAGGACTACAAGCTCTTGGATTTCATTAGACTGGGAGAGTTGTACTCCTTTTAGCAATGTGTAGGCCTCGGCTTTATTGTTAGTTTTCCTCCCCAGATTCTAGTGGTATCTTAAGACTTTTTTCCCTCTAGGTTAGAAGAGAACCCCCCCCGCACGCCTGCCTCCCCTAGGTTTCCCTTTGAAGATCCATAAAAATAGAGGGTATGGGATTTTTTCTTTTGGATCCAAGGTTCTATGTTGAGAATACTGTGAAGCTGCCAGCTTGATCTGTTTGTTGTTTTGGTGTGCTTAGAGATCCTAAGATTGAAGCTTGCCATCCAGTCTTTTTCTCGAGCGGTCCATTTGGTTGGGTCCTCTATTTTTAGAGATTTTGAATTCATGGATTCTGAGAGTAACTGTTTCTCTTTAGCAACGACTGTTTGAGGAGGGGAAATTGTCCCATGGAAAAAAAAATATTCTCGTTAACCAAATCTGCCATCAAATAAAATTTGGCATTGCCCTCCAAATTCATTTCAGTATTGGCTTGTCCTTGAAGGATCCCCAATAGTATCTGTCCCAATTTCCCAGGCTGGGGTGGGGAGAAGAGGGCCATCTTATATTTCTAGCAAGATCCCCAAAGGTTGAGTTCCAGATCATTTTCACAAAAGGGCAGTTCCAAAATAAATGGAAAATGTTTTCTTGACTATTTTGGCAAAGAGGACAGATGAAGGGACCATGGAAGCCTATTTTTGTGAGATTTTCCCCTGTTAAGATTTTCTCATGCACTAGGGTCCAGGTGAAGAAGTTGATTTTGGGGAGGGAGTCCTGGTTCCAGACATTATTCCATTTTGCTAAGTTTTGTTGTTCTCTCGTGGAATCGAGGATCTTATTGTAACCTTATTTAACTGAGTACCCTTTGTCCCCCCAACCCCTGTTGTCTGGAGAGATGTTGAGGATGGGGGTTGCCCATTTCAAAAGAGAGATCAGGCGGTGAGCCTGAGTTGTCAGGTGTTGAGGAACACACCCCAAATTCTAGTCCCTCTAGCTGCCATTGTTGTTCCAGGTTGAGATGTCATACATGGTGAACTTGATTGAGCCTATCATCCATCATTTTAGCTCTGTGAGACCTTCATCACAGGGGTTGAAATCCACCCTAAAGATTTGGTCCTACCAAATTCTAATTGTTTTTCCATTGCCAGGGATCCAGGAAAGGTGTTCTTTGAAGAACAGGACAACGACCTTTATTAATTTCCAGATTTGAGAACCTGTTTGTAGGGCTTGTGGATTGTCCATACACCTTTTTCTTTTACCAAGTCTGTACTTTTTGATGAGGGTCAGCTTCCACCAGTCATTATCTCATGTAACTAACCTCTAGAGGTGTTTAGCTCCCATTATTGAATTGGTGATTTCGGGGTCCCTAACTCCAAGACCGCCCCTTTTCTTGGGTAGGGTGATTGTTTCCCAGTTGACCAAGTGGATTTTTTTGTGGTTGGATTTCCCCCTTTGCCAAAGGAATTTACGAATGAGTTGGGCCATCTCTTTTAAGATTCCCTTTGGGGCTAGGAGTGTAGAGAATTGATACATCAAGAGGGCCGAGAGAACATATTTGATCAGCACTACCCTTCCTGCTGGATTGAGCCACCTTGATCCCCATGTTTCCATCTTTTCCTTAACCTTTTGGATGAAATGGTGCCAAAAATCACCAGGGAGTGCTTTGATGCAGAGGGGGAGGCCTAGGTATTTGAAGGATTTCTAGTCTTGGGTAATGGTGAAACCCATGATTTGAGCAATTCTCGCTCTGATGATTACCAAGACATTCCAGGTATAAATTTGACATTTTTCTTTGTTCAGGAGTCCTCCTGAAACTAGAAGGAAGGTATCCAGGACTTGGAGGATTCTTCTGACCAAAGTTCTTTAGACTCCACTCAGGAGGATTGTGTTGTCTACAAATTGAGAGTGGTTCAGTCTTTTGACTCCTTGAGCGATTTTTAGTCCTGGGATATTGCCAATTGTTCTTTCACATTCAAGATTTTTGTTTAGAGATTCTTCCATGATCACAAATAACAAGGGGGAAAGGGGGAAGCCATACCTTAGACCCCTAGACGCCTTGAAGAAAGGACCCGGTCTTCCATCAAGGAGGGGTGTTATCTAGGGAGAGGCAATACATGAGTGGATCCAGTCCATGAAGCTTTGACTGAAGCCAACTTTTCTCATAACCTTGAAAAGGAAATTATGTTCCACTTTGTAAAAGGAGTTGGCCATGTCTAGTTTTATAGCCATTCATGAGTCCCCTCGGGAGCTACTGGTATTGATTGCCTCTTGGACCAGGATGACATTATCCCAAATCCGGTGACCCGCTACAAAGCCTCCTTGGTTTGGCAGGATTAGCGAGCTAAGAAGGGGGTTTAGTTTGTTTGCAATAATTCTGGAGAGGATTTTGTAGGAAATATTACATAGGGAGATGGGCCAGAAGCGGTTTAGAGAGGAGGCTCCCGGATCCTTTGGGAGGAGAGCTAGGAAAGAAGAGTTAGTTTCTCCTCCCAACTTTTTAACCTTGAGCACGAAACACACCCTTCTTATGAAGTCTTTTTTGATGATATGCCAAATTTTTTTATAAAAATGTAGTGTGAAGCCGTCTGGACCTGGGGCTTTGTCGTCTTGGAATTGATTCATAGCTCTTAAGATTTCTACTTCTTCAATGGGTCTGTCGAGGTGGACATTATCAGCCTTAGTGATCTTTCTGGGAATGTGTTGGAGAAAGACTTCAATTAGTTGATCCTCCTCCTTGCTAGAGGTGGTGTGCAGATTTTGGAAATGTGAGGAGGCATGTTGCTTGATTTGGGTGAAATCCTTTAGGATTTCACCATCGGGGGTTTTGAGTTCTGATATTTGATTAGACCAATTCTTGACTTTGTCTTGGTTGTGGAAGAAATACGTGTTTTGGTCTCCTACTTTCAACCAGAGATTCCTGGATTTTAGGCGCCAAGCAATTTCTTCTTCAGCTAGAGCTTGTAGGTACTCTTTGTGGAGTTTTTTCTCTTGAATGAGGAGGTTTTGTTGAATCTCTATAGTTTCCATTTCTTCTTGTAGAGATTCCAGCTGAAAAATTTTGTCTTTTTCTTTGCTTTGTGAATATTTTTTAGTCCAGCTCTTTAAGAGATCCTTTACTAATTTTATCTTATGCTCCCATATGTGATTTGGCGAACTTGTGATCCACTGGTTCCACAATTGGGAAATGGATTGGACAAGCTCGGGGCAGCCCAGCCAGAAGGGGTTGAGTTTGAAGGAGTTGGGCCCCAGTTCTTTTGAGCTTTGAAGGCCAATCTTATGGGACGGTGATCCAAGCCCGCCCAGGGAAGATTTGTAGAGCACGATTTGGCAGGGAGGGACAACAGCGAGATGTTGATCAGAAATCTATTTAATCTTGTGGTTATGTGCCTAGGCCTTGCTCTTCTATTGTTCCAAGTGTACATTCCCTTATTCAAGGGAACATCAAAGAGATCCAGGTCCGAGATATGGTCCTCCAACCTTTCCCGTAAATGATCCCTTACTACCGAACCCCCTCTCTTTTCCTTTGAGGCTCTGGTTGTATTGAGGTCACCTGCAATAATAAGATTATGGGGAAGGTTTTCTTTAGTGAGGTCCAATAGGGACTGCCAGCATTCATTTTTGTCATTATAGTTGTTTGGCATATAAACATTGATTATGGAGTATTGCATACCTGAGTCTTTATTAAGAAGGTTTACCATTAGCCAGAATTGGGTTTTCACCTGATCTTTTATGTCGAATTCTTCGATCTTCTAGAAAGTTCTGATTCCGCCTGAAGCCCCTCTGGAGTTTACTGCACACCCATTGCATTTGCTCCATATTTTTTGCAGGTCTTTGAGAGTTTCATGCTCCCTCATTTTCATCTCCTGGATCATGAGGATTGAATGTTTTTCTGCTTGTATCAATTTTTTGACTTCTTCTTTCTTGAGTTTACTTCCTAATCCCCTACAATTCCAGGAGACGATTTTCATCATTTATCGGATTGTTTTGGTGCCCCCCCTCTTGAGGGTTGTGAAGTTGCTCCCTTATGTTGGGCTGCCTTGTTTTTCCCAGATTTCCCATCTTTCTTTAGAGTCTCCTCGATTGTTTTTTGTATGCCCAATTCCTTTTCTCTATCTGTTGTCAATTCTCTTTTATTTCTGTGTGATTTTCTTCCAGGCTTCCTGCCGATCGTTGGTTGAGTTAATTCCAAATCAAAGTCGTTTTCTGAGGAGTCTTGTCTCTCTTCTTCTGTCGTTTCTGGGTTTTCCATGGCATGGATGGGGAGAGATTTTGAGGATTCTTCACTTAGATCCAAGACTTCTTTTTCCTTTACTGAACCTGTATCACTTCCTTTTCCTTCCTCTTCTTGTCCCTTACCGCTGTCTCTTCCTGGGATTCCCTGATTTCTTCGACATTTCCATCAAGGTGGAGCTCTGCATATCGATTGTGGCTTTATTCTCCCTTTTGAGGGGAACCTGGTCTTGTTTCTTTTGGATCTGGATGTTTTTCTCTTTGGTTTTGAGTAGGGATGGATTGGGTTTTCGCATTTTCTTTTTTCCTCTTTGGCTGCTGCCAATGGTCTTGTTTGGGATCTTGGTTCTGCATGTCTTTGGCCTGGGGGCAGGATTTGGCAAAATGTCCATATTCATGACAAGTTTTACATTTGAAGGGGATTTGCTCATAGTCTACTTGTTGGATGTAGGACCAGTTGTCCAAGTTCAGTTGTATTGCTTCAGAGAGACCTTTTTCCAGATCTACTTCTACACAAAGTTTGGCACAGGCCTGAAGGCCTTCCTGTGGTTCAGCATGATCAGTGTACTTGCTGAGGGTGTTTCCTATGTTTCTAATGGTTTCATCATTCGAGCAGTGAAGGGGTAGGAAGGGAATCCTCACCCATGCTAGGACTGCTGAGGGAATATCATTCTCTGGGCTGAAGTCATGGGTCCATTTGTTTGGGTACATTCCTCTGGCCCCGATGAAGTAAGAACCGCTTCGAAAGATCAGATCTGTATCCTCTCTTTTTTTCAAACAGAAAGGCAAAGAATCCCTTACCGCAGAAGGATGTTGACAATTGTCCCTTGATCAGTTTGCTTCCAACCAGATGTGCATGGCTTTTGGGAAGGCCACGACCCTGTAAATTGGCCGATTAAACCTCTATCTGCGAGTCTGAGAGCCAAAGGTCATGTTGAAGGAGAGAATACTGCTACCTCAGGGATTTCAGCAGCCTTTTTTATGAAATGTGAGAGCGGGGACTTGGGAGCTTTAGCATAAGACGAGATGAGGGCTTGGAAGGCCTGCAGGTCTAGGGACGAGGATCCCGAGGGAGGATCCCCTCCCTTAGAGGGTGCCATTAAAGCACGCACGCAAGCATTGAAACCCTAGAGCCGTTTTTTGCAGAGTGGTAGCATAAGAAGACAAATGTTTGACTATAAACAAAAAGGGGTGGAGGGTGCAACACTAGGACTTCATGAGAGGTCACCCATCTCAGTTCTACTCTATCACAAGCACGCTTAACTGTGGAGTTCTGATGGGATCCGATGCATTAACACTAGTATGATCGCACCCTTTGACCTCTATATTATTAAACTCTTTTTTTATAAATTTTTAACTCTCTTTAATCATTTAATTACTTATTCTATTTTTATTTTTATTTTACTATTTAATCATTTAATTACTTATTCTAATTTTTTATTATTTTATTATTTTATTATTCTTAATGAATACTTTAATCTTCTATTATCATCTTGTATGATTATTTTAATTCTACCATCACTACAACCTAACCCCATTTAATACTTAAGTTATTATTTTATTATTTTTACCTCATTTAACCATTTATATTACCCTTATTGTTGGACGTTTCAAAACTCCACACACTTTTTTGATCTAGAAATTTCTCTAACAAAACAAATATGATTGTGTAGAAAGCTAATTAAATATAACAAATTCAAATGTGATTATTTAAAAGACTTATTAAACATAATAAATTAAAATATGATGTAAAAAACTTATTAAACACAATAAGTTGAATCTTCAAATAACAATATAACTTTTTATCAAACCTAATTGATTTAAGAATTTATTTAGTTTTTACTGATTGACTTAAGGATCATAAATTTTAATAATTTCCCTATATAAGATTAGATTGTACTCAAATCAAATTCTCTAATATTATATTGTCATTTTTAAAAAATAAATGGGATTCAACCTAGTTATCCTATCCTTTTATGATAGCTTTTTTGTTAACAAATACATTCCAAGCAAAATATATACATCCTCTATTGATTGTGCCTTCCAAGATTCATTAATGTTTAGTGAGTAGAAAAGCCTTAACATTTTTTATTCTAATATATTTTGTTAATAGTGAGTTTTTGGTTTAAGTGTCAATTATAATCTTTAAATTAATAATCACTCATATAAATTATTAATCACCTAGTTAATAGTACTTAGCTGTTAAGTTAAAAAAATATATTTTCTTTCTCATTAAGAAAATATATATGATTTATATATAATAAGAATTTCTTTAAAATATATTTGGTATTCATTTTCAATCACTCTGCCCACACTTATTTGTATTTTTTTATTTTCCTCTGATATATCTTTTTGTTAAAATATATATGAGTTTATATATATATAATAAGAATTTCCTTAATATGTATATGATTCTTTGAACATATAAAATTTGTTATTTATATAAATATATTCATTTTCAATCACTCTGCCAACTCTTATTTTGTATTTTTTATTTTTCTATGTGATGAAATTTTTGTAATAAAATTTTATGAGTATATACATATAATAAGAATTTCCTTAATATGTATCTAATTCTTTGGACATATAAAATTTGTTATTTATATAAATATATTCATTTTCAATCACTCTGCCGATTCTTATTTTGTATTTTTTCTTTTTATCTGTGATGAAATTTTATCTCATTGTAATGAAATTTTATGAATTTATACATATAATAAGAATTTCTTTAATACGTATCTGATTCTTTGAAAATATAAAATTTGTTATTTATATAAATATATTCATTTTCAATCACTCTCTGCCCACTCTAATTTTGTATTTTTTATTGCCCACTCTTATTTTGTATTTTTTATTTTCCTCTGATATATCTCTTTGTAATGAAATTTTAATCGATAAACAAAAACGAGGCGGTTCCTTGATTTTAAAAGCATGAACATCGAGGCTTGGCTTATGACGACCTATGACTTATGAGTCATCAAAGGCTGCTCTGAACAAATATAGATTTCACTCCCTATATACTCTGCCAGATCATTGTCTCCTACTTTTACGACTCCTTCCTGTACTCCAGATCCAGTTATACAACACTGAATTTTTGCAGACCCATTTCCTATCTGTTTTAGTCCTTCATGATATACTGTCATACGATAGCTTGAAACCTGATCCATTTCTTCTATAGAAACACTCGCCATTTCCTGAGTCCTACTCCTACCCACCTTCCAAACACCCTACTGGATTAAGTTCGGGAAGGAAAGAAGATGAGCAGCAGCAGCAGCATTAGTAATGAGCAATTTGAAACCTTCGTAATTGTGGGTGGTGGAATTGCAGGGCTTGCCACTGCAGTTGCCCTCCAGAGGTACTTAATTTCTTCTTCTGTTCATCTCCCTGCAACTTTTTATCCATTCAGCAAACATGGGTCCATGGGATCATGAAAATAATCAATTATGCTCTTAGCTTTGAGATCTCTGACACTGCTAACGATCCATGGGTTAACGATCCATACCCATATGTAAAAGGATGCAGTTCCATCGCCCCAGGCACTTTGTTGTTCCCCAGTCCGGTGTTTTGGTTAAAATTCTATGTCCATCAGTAAAGGTTAAAGGTTATGAGTTCCATCTCACCCAAACAGTCTTTCTTGATTGTGATCCCCCAGCAGTCTTTCTTGATTGTGACAACACCATACAGAATTAGTTTATGATTGTGACCTGGATACCTTGCCGAACACCCAAGTCTGGTGTTTTGGTTAAGATCCATATCCACAAGTAGGTTATGAATTCGCTGTGCCTTAGAGGTCTGAGTAACAGTTTCGCTCATAAATCTGTCAGAACTAGTTCTTGTAATGTTTTGATCAGTGTTAATGGTTTCTCTGTTGACTCCAGAGTTCATCTCTGTTCTTTCAGAAAACCAAGTCAAATCAGCTCATCCAATTCCTACTCACCATTTTGACTTGGAAATATGATTCAGACTTGCAAGACCAACACAAATGAGTCAGATTGGCTCAGCGAAGCATCCTGTTCAGAGTCTATGGAATTTTGTAGTATGCAGTTTCATCTATGTACTTTGAAGTCAATTATTACTAGAAATTTTCATTTATATTGACATTGTAAGTTTTCATATTAATATATTTTTCTCTTAAATTTATGATATTTTCATTTTTTTTTTAATTTCTCAAGACAACTCCCAGGCCAAATCAACTGTCACTCTTTGACATCGCCGAGTCTGGTAATGGTAACTTTGGTTTTGATGTTGCACTGTGAACGGGATAGTGTAGCAGAGTGTCTTTTTTCTTTTCTCTGTTCAACTCGAACTCCATTATTGTTACATGCCCTTTAGCCGGTTCCTATTTTGTTAATATTATATCTCAAAAGCGGAATTGTGATGTCGTCCATTTCCCACTTTTGCATTGAAAAATGTTTGAGCTAGCTCTTAATTTTCTCATATTGACTGCCAATCATTGGGCTTTCTTTTCTGGCCCTCATTCAAATGATTGCTGATTTGTCACATTTGCAATGACCTTGTGCAGAGTTGGTTTGAAGAGCTTGGTGTTAGAGCGAGCAGACTCATTACGAACCACAGGGGCAGCATTGACTCTGATGACCAATGCTTGGAGGGCGCTTGATGCTCTCGGTGTTGCACAGTCCCTTCGCCTGAAGCATCCGCAGTTACAGGGGTATTGCCATAACATCACTCAGTTTGATCCTCTGTACTTTACCTCCAACTGCCCTTCCCACAATAATTCAACTTCTTGTATGTCAATTTGCAGGGCACAGGTGACTTCCTTCCCTTCAGCATTTACCAAACAGATCTCATACACTGGCTCTGGCAAATGGTAAGTATGCCAGCATAACTTTTGGCTGATAAATTTATCTGAAAGCGTGCAAGACCATAGCAAACATCGATATAGCAATTGTAAAAACACACCATATTATTGTTTCTTCCATCCTGGATTCAGGATTTGATAGTCGAAACAAGGAGACCACAATGCCCAACACAGGACTTATCTCAATGCATGCAGAGTTTAGACTAATGGGTTTTTAGTTTTACTGTTTATAGAGGATTGATATAGGTGCATTTAGTGGACAGTTAGAAAAATGTCCATGTGCATTTGAATATTTTCAAGATCACAATGACTAGTAGGGCTAACTAGAGGGGTCTTCCATAGCAGATGGTCCATGCCATACTGGAATATAGACACCTAATAAGTGTCATATGCTTGTCTGAACGCTGAGTCTAATCAACAGAAATTCAAAATCATAAGAAGCCCCTTGTTATTGGGCACACCATTCTTAACATTCTTTGCAATCACAGTTTGATCTATGAAACCTGGTACCCAAAAACAGCATGCTAAAACAGAAGAAAAATTATCGGTTTCCAGATTGATATCAGGTAGTTCTTTTATTTTGCGTCTAGAGGCTACCTCAAGCTTCTACTTTACAAAAAATCTCACTTACATTGGATGTTTTTTCCTGATTTTCCCATTTTGTTATCCACTCCCTCTCGTCTCAAATCCCTCCCTTTTTAGTCTTGTTGGTTCTTTCAGATTAATGCTCCTGCTTCTCTGGTTCAGATCAATGCTTCTCCTTCTGCATCTTTGTCTAGGGTTTACCTGTTCGTATTCTTTATTTCTGTTCCTACTCATTTTTGCATCTAGGAGATGCCTTCGGCACTCCCTCATTGCCACTATGACATGATGTACTTTCTAGTCCCATTATTTATTTTGGTCATTTGTGGACATCGATATAATTTCTTCATTTCTTCTTTTTATCACATGCTTTGTAATACTAAGTACTTTTCCTGTCTATCAGCGGAGATCATGAAGTTCGGTGTGTGCAAAGGAGTGTACTTCTTGAAACCCTTGCAAAAGAATTGGCTCCAGGAACAATCAGATTCAACACCAAAGTTGTTTCCATTCAACAGTCTACAAATTCTTCTTTAACTATAGTAAAACTGGGAGACGGAGCACTTATCAAAGCTAAGGTAGAATCTGAAATCCAAACTTCTAACCCCCATTAAAAGTAGTAAAGCTTGGGTGTAAATTCAGTAATGAATTGAATCCCCTCTTGCTAAACAAAGGTAATATTAATAACATCCATATGCATTGTTTTCTATCAGACATGAATCTCTGCAGTGGGTCCTCTCATACACGAGCACTAGATGTCTTTTTGTATTTGTGATAAAACCACAAGGGTCTGTTCATTCAAGTTTGATCATTAAATTGATCTTCTATGTTGTGATGTTGGTCTCAACCATTTGGAATGTGTTTCTACTCACAGGTACTGATAGGTTGTGATGGAGGGAATTCTGTAGTCGCTGATTGGCTGGGGCTTCAAGCCCCTAGTCTTTCTGGGAGATCTGCCATTAGGGGATTGGCAACATACCCTGAAGGACACAAGTTTGGGCCAAAGGTGCAGCTATATTGGGGAGAACATTTGAGGGCAGGTTTTGTTCCGTGCAATGAGAAGGATATTTACTGGTTCACAACCCAGAGTTCACTTCCTAGTGGTATAATACTATATCACCCTTTGTTATAATTGCTCTGTGGATCATGAATAGGTGCAGGAAATCATCAATATTAAAAATAGATTCTTTAAAAATTATTGAAAGCTTCTATGATATTCCTTTCAGATAATTTTGAACAACTGCATTGCTTTTGAATTTATTAGCTTGATATTGTCATCCTCAAATAGTAGTCACAAGACTTGTGAACTATTTGAAAACAAATGACTAGAATAAAAGGCATAACTGATTGGATGTGTTACAGATTCAGATATTGGACGTGATCCAAAGTCTATATTGGAAAAAGCAATGGAAATCCTTGGAGATTATCCAGAGGAGATTCTGGATATAGTAAAGAAAACTCAGATAGACACTTTAACATTAACACCACTCAGTTTGAGGTGGCCATGGGCAGTGTTATTCGGAAAATTATGTAAGGGAAATGTGTGTGTTGCAGGGGATGCAATGCATCCTATGACTCCAGATTTAGGACAAGGTGGATGTTCTACACTTGAGGATGCAGTGGTTCTTGGAAGGTGCTTGGGAGAAATAACGACAGTTATGAATGGTCTAGAAGAAGAGAAAAAAATTGAAGAAGCATTGAAGAAATATGTGGAGGAGAGGAGATGGAGATCATTTGGGCTGATAAGTGGAGCATATATAACAGGAGTAGTGCAACAAGGATCTGGGGGCGTTATAACAAGATTCTTACGAGATAAGTTTTTGTCTAGGAAGTTGTCTGAAAATCTTATGAATCAGGCAGACTTTGACTGTGGAACACTCTCTTCTTGTACTCCCACCTAATCATCTTCATTGTCATTAATTTTCCCACTACTTCCTTTCAAACTCGATGTCTCACCAATAAACATGGCTATTTCAGATGAACGGAATTGATTAATACTTGTCTATTGAGGCTGAGGTCTACTAAAACAATAGTACAAAAATAGATTCAAACTTTTTTATGATAGAGATTTTTCTCTTTCAAGTAGTATCTATTCTCTATATTATAATCTAATCACCTATGTACATATTAGTAAAGTACAAAGGGCAAAAATTATCAGCACAACGGAAATTACAGAACCCATGCTCCTTGCAAATATAACAGTGTCCAGCATACCCAAGTTGTTAGATTTGCATCCAGGATATGAGCACTGCTGCATTTGTTTTAAATGTTAGCTTGTAAAAATCTAAAAACCACATTCGATAAGATGACAAAGAATACAAAATATATAATTAACTGATAGTATTGATGGCTGAAAGAACAATGCAGGATATGGACTTCATATCTTACAGTTCAGGTATGCTTTAACGACTAAAGGTACATATGGTTTTTAGACCAAACTTTGAAATCCTAATGTAAAGGAAATTGATTGAAGGAAAGTAGAGAAGGGTTAAAGAATCCATGTTTCAATTAGAGATTAAGAAATTTGGATCCATATTTTTTTTAGATAGACTTATTCATGAATGGTGAACTCTAAAATGCTGCTTATATTTGAAATCATAAATAGCTGTAATCTTATTTATAATAAGCTTCTAAATAATCAGAAAATGAAAGAGCCCACTGTTAGAATATATCATACTCATTTTAGATGGGCACCTATATAGTCAAAAATAATTATAGAATTAGAGGAGTGCTTATCCATTAGAAAATAAGTACAATTTTTAAATTAGATCTGTTCTTGGTTAAAGATTTATACTTATCTTGAGCAGCCAATTTTAAAACAAATTTTGTACTATAAATTCATGTTGTTATGCAGTACAGTTAGTGAATTTAGTGCAAAATTATTTCTTCTCGTGATCTGTCTTGTCTTGTGCATGTGTGCTTTGAAATCTGACAATACTAGAGCAAAAAGTGACAGTGAGTTTATGGGAAAGAATTCGATTCTAGGGCATGTAGATGACAAGTGGAGACCACCATGCTTCATGAAAACGTAGCTGTAGCAGTTCCAAAACGTGGCTAGTTTCTTGTTGCTCCAAATTGAAGGTAAGAAGTCCTTGTTCAGCAACTGAGTAATATCGGTTCAAAGAACTTGCTGCCTTCTTTTTTTCTGAAAAAACGCTGTAGCAAAGTTCGTTGTGCCTTGTGAATACACCATGCTCCATTTCTATTCATGGTCCAAGCTCAGAAACGTAAAAATGCATTATAAATCAAGAATCAAGTGACAGCAAGGCTACTAGTGATCGGGCATTACCAAAGTCCAAGAAAATTTCAAAGTGGTATTTGCAAACATTGAGAAACTCAAAGCTATTAGAATTACCTCAAAACTAGTGAAGGAAAAAAGAAGTGGAGGACACTGTAGAAGTTGGTTTCATAGCAGGGAAGCATTGCTTTGATGACAATTTTGAGTCCATACAAAACCCGTTTCATTTGAAGATGCACATGGAAAATATTGGAGTTACAGCTGCACATCCTCTATTCTTAGACTTACTATAATAAAACTTAAGATCATATAAGTTCAGATATTGTATTGTTAGTAAGTTCTAGCTTTAATTCAATAGAATACTGATCAGTTTTAATCTGTAAGTCAGTTTATTAATTCAGTTAGTTAAGTGTGAGCAGATTTAGAATGATTAGTTAGTTAAGTGTAAGTAGATTTAGAATGATTAGTTAGTTAACTCTTAGCAGATTTAGAATGTTGAGGTAGTTGTGTTATGCCACTTTTGTATAAAGTCTCGTAGCTTATTCAAATTATGTAAAAGAAGAGGAGTTTTTAATGCATGCATGTTTAACATTTTTGCCTCTCTTCCTTCTAGCAGTTGTTGTTGCAATAATATTATTGAATTTTAACATGGTATCGAAGTCATGGGTTAATGTTGTTGTGGTTACAATTTTGTTGCACCTTTGATTGATTCAAGAGGATAGGGTGGCACATAAATGGCACTCAAAGAAGGTTCCATTTAGGTGAATCAGATGTTTTGGCCAAGCTATGGATTTCGCTTTCAATAATGGAAGAGATGGAGATCCTACTAGTTGAAAAACCTGTAATGGGAGTTTCATTGAACGCATAAAAAATGAGTGTGGAGGAGGTTGCATGTAGTTCAAAGACATCGCAAATAGGGGGAACAATTAAAAAGTATTAGAGAGTTAGTTGTTAGTCAGATGTTGGTTGTAGGGGGGTGTTAAAGTTATAATTGTACATCTCTATTCTTAGACTAACTATAATAAATCTCAAGATCAGATGTGTTCAGATCTTGTATAGTAAGTTCTAGGTTTTAGTTCAATTGAGTACAGATCAGTTTTGATGTGTAAGTCTATATGTTATCAGTCCAGTTAGTTAAGTGCGTGTATATTTAGAATGATCAGTTAAGTTAATTAAGCGTTAGCTGAGTCAGAATGTTAAAAGTTGTTACTTTATGCCATCTTTGTAGAAATGCTCAGATCCAAATAATGCATCTGATGAAGAGGAATTTTTTATGCACACATGTTTTACATTTTTGCCTCTCATCTTTCTCTAGAAACAGAGGCAAAACGATATAATAGTCATGCATTAAACCTCCTCTTCTTTTCATACACAATTTGAATAGGTTATGAGCCTTTATACAAAGTTAGCATAAAGCAATAATTTCAACATTTTAAATCTACTAACACTTAACTAACTAATCATTCTAAATTTGCTCATACTTAACTACAGGATCATTTTAAATCTGGCTCACATATTACTAATTGAATTGATAAGCATAAACTTATAGATCAAAGCTAATATGTACTCAATAGAACTAAAAACTCTTACTAACTACACAAGATCTAAACTGATATGATCTTGAGTTTTGTTATAGTAAGTCTAAGAATAGAGGATGTTCCATTATAACTCTCAAAACTCCTCCTATAGTGAAGATTCCACTATCAACTAACTATTTAATATTTTCAATTGACAAAGCCCCCATCAATGATGTCTTGGGATTATGTGTAACTTTTGTTGGGAATGTTGTTTTTGGTCTGTTTTTCAACCAATAGTTTTTCGGTCCATTGTAATCTAATCCTAGTTAATGGATTAGGGTTGTAATCTAATTCGGATTAACAGATTAGGTTTTTGGATGTTACAAAATACCTAATTACTATATTATGTATACTCAAGTTAATACAATGAAACAAATAGAGGTGCACCTTTAAGTTTTGTTGGTTTTTCCCTGTTAAAGGTTTCTATGGTAAATATTTGTGTACTATGTGTATGCTATTGTTGTTCCTTCTGTTTTTTTTAAGAATCTGTAGGCATTGTTTCGTTTCAAAGGTTTAAAACTTACATTTGGTATCAAAGCAAGATTATTGGCTTAAGGGAGATGGCCTTGTTGCTAAGGGTTGGACTCATTTTTTGATAGAGCAAATTTAACTTGGGTTCGTGATAAACATGGTTTCAATGGGAGCTCAATGGTCGTGATTCTTGTGTTGAAAGAGAATGGTGAGCAGTTCTAGAATTGAGATTGAGAAATTTAATGGTGAAAGCTTTGAGCTATGGAATTTCAAGATGGAGGACCTTCTTGTAGACAAAGAAAAATAGGTCACTGTGGATCTTGGTGCTACACATATGGGTATGGTGGTGACAAAATGGATGGATTTGGATAGAGAGGCAAAGAGTACAATCCAATTGTGTCTTTCATATTCAGTGCTACTAAATGTCTCGGGAGAAGCTACAACTAAGGAGTTATGGGATAAGTTAGGGATTTTGTATCAGTCTAAGTCCTTGGTAAACAAAATTTTCCTTCGAATGAAACTATACCTCCTAAGGACGAATGACAGA